>MU225616.1:261737-273255 GCA_018584345.1 Thuja plicata | reverse complement strand
CTCATTTTCATATTAGGTTTTCATAGTATTGTTATGCTGCAGGTTTGGAGAGCAATTTTGGAGGAGGATTTGAGCACTCAAGCTTGGATATTGCAAATTCTCTCTTCTTGTCTTCTTCTTCTTGCATCCACGGCTACTCATATAGATTAGATTCATGTTTATTTTCATAGATTAAACTTGCATTTGTATTTCTTTTCATAGAATAATCATGCATTGTTATCATATAGAGTAGATCTCATTTTCATGCATTTGAATCTCTCATTTCATGGTGTACTTTCATAGGCACTAACTAGGTCAATCTGAGGGCCTCCATTTCAAACCTTTGCACTCCATGACTAGAGAGATATGGATCAATATTTGAGGCCTCATTCTTGAGCAACCTTGGATGGAATGATTCATAGAAGTGTGTCAAAATTTTAGCACACAGGTCTAACCTTGTCCAAACTTGTCCAAACCACTAATTAGGGTGTAATAACATACAATAGGGACTCTAAAACAAAGCTTACAGAAGTTGATTCAATCCATTACACTATCTGATCTTCACAAAACACACAAACTGTCACTGTTATTCCAATACACAGTCCGTACACAATATGAATTCAACTTACCAACCCTTCCAAAAGCTTGAGGATAGCCTTATGTAGTTGACCAAGGCACTACAAAATTGGTTTCAGATAGTTATGGAACTAATTTCATCAAAGTTTCATTCTTGCAACAAATGTTGTCAATGTTGTCAATGACAACATTGACAACTTTTACAACTTTTTGGATAAGCTATCCAAACTTGGTCTAACCTTGTCCAAACTTGTCCAAACCACTAATTATGGTGTAATAACATACAATAGGGCCTCTTGTCCCTTGTTTGACTCATTTGGCATCAAAATACCAAAAACACCCTATTGGACCTAAATGGACACAAAAGTCTCTAAGGACCTATTAAGGTATCCTATCCTCTACTAACACATTAATCAAACAAAAATAGGACCACATGTCCTCTTATTATCTTAGTGGTCTGGATAGAACCATTACAAGCCAAAACATAAAAGAAGCCCTAGGTTACATTGCATCTTCTATCCTACCTAGGTTCTCCTGCACCATACTCCCCCCAAAAGGAAAAGCTATGTCACTCCCGTGGATATTAGATCCTCTGAAATGCCCACCTTCTTGAAGTCTACCTTTGCAATCCATGAGGCCTCTGACTCTGGTCTATCCTTCCACTGAATTAGGTGTTCTATGTAAACTTTATGCCTTATAGTTTTCTTAACCCGAGAGTCTAGCACTTTTTCAACTACCATATGTGGTTTAGGAGGAAATACAGTAGCCTCAACATCCTCACTGATTCCTTGACTACCCTGACTAATCTCATCTACCTTCCATCTGAATTGGATTAAGTCTTGCACATTGAACACTGGAGATATGCTCAATTTTGATGGTAAATCAATCTTATAGGCATTAGTCTCATATTTGGCCAAGATTTTTCAAGGTCCCACCCTTTTCATCTGAAGCTTGGTATGGACACCCTTCTGTAGCCTTGATTTGTTCAAGTGAACCATTACATAGTCACCCACCTCAAACTAAACTTCTCTCCTCTTTTCATCCACCTTGAGCTTCAACTTTTGTTGACTATCTTGGATTTGCTTCTTGACTTGTTCTTGGATAGCCTTCATAGTATGGGTGAAGTCTTCTGCATGCCCACTTTTTTACTCCATACTTCCAAGATCTTAGAGCTCACAAACACCCCTAGGGTGCATACCATATTCAACCTCAAATGGGATCTTTCCTGTCATCTTATTCTTGCTATCATTGTAAGCATATTCTTCTTGGGGAAGGACTACTTACCAAGTATTCCCATACTCCTTAGTTAGGAACCTCAAAAGGTTACCCAACACCTTATTTACCACCTCAATTTTGCCATCAGTCTGAGGGTGGTAAGCTGAACCAAAAGATAGGTTGGTACCCAACCTAGTCCATAGTGTCCTCCAAAAATTGCTCATAAATTTCACATCCCTATCTGATACTATGCTCAATGGAAGACCATGAATCCTCACAATCTCCTTAAAAAACAAATAAGCAATGTGGATAGCATCATTACTAGTTTTTCATGGAATGAAATTCCCCATTCTACTAAATCTATCAACAACTACATAAATGCTATCATACCCCTGCTTGGTTTTGGGTAAGCCTACAATAAAATCCATACTCACACACTTCCATGGCTGTTTAGGGACTGGTAGAGGTTGATACAACCCTACATTACTCATTTCTCCTTTTTCCTTCATGCAAACAACACACTTCTCTACATATTTGGTGACATCCTTCACCAACTTTGGCCAATGGTAGAACCTTTGGACAATCTCTAATGTCTTGTTCATACCAAAATGACCACTTAGAGATCCATTATGTTTCTCATGTATGAGATTCATCCTCATAGACCCTCTTGGCACACACAACTGATTACCTCTAAACAACAGTCCATTCTGCAAAGTAAACTCTGAGAAATTGCTATGAAAATGGTTTTGGAAATCAACACATACCTTGTATGCTTCCCCAAAATCCTCATCTACCTTGTAAAAGTCTCTAAAAGTATCAATGCCAATGCTATTTAGTTGGCCTTCTTGGACTATAAGTAACCTCCTGCTTAGTGCATCTGCAACCTTATTGAGCTGCCACTTTTTTATGCTTTATATTGAAGGTGAATGCTTGTAAATACTCCATCCACTTCAAATGCCTATTACTTAGTTTTTCTTGTGTATTAATGTAACTAAGTGCTTGGTTGTCAGTGAACACAACAAATTCCTTAGGCAAAAGATAATGCCTCCATTTTCTCAAGGATTGAACTAGAGCATATAGTTCCAAATCATAAGAAGAATATTTCTTCTTAGCCTCATTTAATTTCTCACTAAAGAAGGAAATTGGCTTACCTTATTGACTCAATACATCCCCTACTTCCATCCCACTTGCATCACATTCAATGGTAAATAATTTCTCAAAACTTGGCAATTGTAGGATAGGTTGAGTAGCCACTTGTCTTTTCAACATCTCAAAGGATTTTTATGCTTCCAAGGTCCACCTAAACTTAGTTTTCACCCCACCCTTAATAGTGTCCAATAATGGAGCACATATCCCACTGAAGTTCCTAGTAAACTTTCTATAAAACTATGCAAGGCCATGAAAACTTCTTACCTCACTGGCTGTGGTAGGTGGAGGCTAGTTTAGGATAGCAACAACCTTGTCTTGGTCCATCTTCAAAGACCCTTTGGACACTACAAAGCCCAAATACACTAGTTCTTATTTGAAGAACTCACATTTTTCAAGGTTGATAGCCAATTTCTCTTTATGAAACCTCTTCAATACTACCTCTACATGTCTGATATGATCCTCTCTTGTCTTGCTAACTATCAGTATATCGTCAAGATATACCACCATAAAATTCCTTGTGAAGTCCTTGAGCACCTCATTCAAAAGCCTCATGAATTTGCTCAGAGAATTAGAAAGGACAAATGGCATGACAAGCCATTCATATAATCCATCAGTGGTCTTGAATGTTGTTTTCCATTCATCACCTTTCTTCACCCTAATTTGGTGATAACCACTCTTCAAGTCCAACTTGGTAAAGTACATTGCCCCTCCTAGGCAATCCATAAGATCATCTATCCTAGGTATAGGGAACCTATACCTTATTGTGATCTTGTTTATAACCCTTGAGTCTATGCATAATATCCATTTTCCTCCCTTCTTGGATGCCAAGACAACCAGGACTACACAAGGGCTAATACTATTCTTGATCAAGCCTTGATCCAAGAGTTCCTACACTTGTCTAGCTACCTCCAAGTTTTGATCAAGAGTCAGCTTTTATGCTGCTTTATTGGGAAAATATGCCCCTGGCACAAAGTCTATTTGGTGAATTATTACCCTCATAGGTGGTAGGGTTGCAGGAGTGCCATCACTCACTATGTCATTATACTTCTCAAGCAATTCTTGCACCTCTAGTGGTAATGGCTCCTTCATTTATTTTTCTTCCTCTTTGGGTCTTAGCACAATGGCATACCCTTCACTCTCATCATCCTTAATGTCTTTCAAAAACTATTTCCCACTACACAACATCACATTAGGAGTCTTTAACTGTGGTTCTTCATCTTCTAGTAAAGACTGAATTTTGAAAGTCTTTCCTCCTTTCTTGAAGGTGATGGAATTCTCCTTCCCATCATATACTGCCCCACTATCAAATTTCCAAGGTGTAATACCCACTCATATTTTGCTTTCAATTTATGATGCCATACTCTTTTAGGCAGTGGTTTCAGTGGATTGGCCGAATTCTTTTAGGATACATTTCATGTGAGCTATTATTCTTTCAGTTGATGGTGATTATTATGTTATGGTTTATCATATGCATAGATAGATGTGATGATTTTATTATAATGATTGTTACATGTTGATTTCACATTATGATGTACTTACCCCATACTTGCATGTGTATGGTTGTAGATTATATGTGGATGTACTTGTTAATGTGTTGTCATGGTAGAGGACGGAGATGTAGTTACTTGCCTCAGTGAGATCCACACGTTTGACCGATCTCTATCATTGTTTGCAATATTATACTGTATGTACATGCATGTTCTTTTGATGATAGGATTGTAGGTACAGAGCATCGTCTTCCCTAAATTGGCAGGAGTGAGCGTGCCCATAAATATTCATCTCAATGGTAAAGAGGGGAGGTAACATACATATCCAAAAACCTAACCTAAGCCTAATCATCCTAGTGTTGGATGAGTTTCAGTTTGACTACCCTATATGGATTCATCTAGTTGACAGGAATTCAAATACCCCTTTCCTGAGTATGTTTATTTTGCATGTGATTGCTTTTAGGTGTTTTATTGGGTTTTGAGTGATTTCCTATGTTTAATGATTTAATGGATTATAGTTGAATTAAATATTTAATTATATCCTATGTTTATTTGAAATAATTAATTAAATTCAAATATTTGAATATTTTGATTTAATTAAGCATTTAATTGAAAATTAAAGTAATTATGCCTTTATGATTAATTAAATGATTAAATATTTGGTTGCATGTATTATTGCGACATAAATATTTAATTTAATATTTTATTAATTACATGTGCATGAATGTGTTGAAAAAGTATTTTCAAATTCAAAAATCTCAACTAGATATTAGGAGTCAAAGTTGAGTTGTGGCAAAAATGGATATTTTAATTATTTAATTTGGAATTACTTTCAATTTCAAGTTGAGTCTTTTTAGGGATTGATTTGTGAGTTGTCATGAGGGTTTGCATAATTAGGGGAAGTTGATACTCCTCTCATTCTCTCATAATAGGTTTTGGCATTTTGGAGAGCTCTTGGTGTTTTTAGATTTTTGAAGAATTGGGGATTGTTGTGGTTGCTTGTTGTTTTGGAGATTTGTGTGATTTCTTGGTTTCATGTGCTTGGTTCTTCATGGATCTCATATTTGTGGTTGAATCAGGTTTGGAGGTTTTCAGATTTTCTACCTTCTTCAAAGGCACATTTCTTTAGTTTCTAGCCTTGAAATCAAGGTAGGTTTTGTTTTTCCATCTATTGCTTCAATTTTGCAAATCTGAGGTTTTCAATGATTGGATGGATGCATGTTAATATTTTGGCTTTTAGATGGTTTATTAGAGTTCTATGTTTTTGGGTATTTAGAAAACCCATAGATCTAATTTTTTAAATATTTTATTTAGACTTGGCATGGTAGGGAAATGCTGTCGAAATTTCATGGGAAAATTCCCCCTAGAACTCCTAGAAAGCAATAAATTAATCTGCAATATAGTTTACACTATAGAGAAAAAGAAATAAATCATCCCATTGAAAATTGTCTTTGAAAAATTTAATTAGTAAAAAAAAATAGGTCCTTGGAAAAATACAGTGTGAATTAAAAATTCACCAGTAGACAAAAAAAAACACAAACGACAAAAAAAAAAAGAATTCCTTTCTTTTATTTCCATATTTTCAAAAATTTACTCTTAAAAAAAAAATAAAAAAATTTAACTTTATAAAAATAGGCAGCTTTTTTTAAAAAAATTTGAAAGGAAAAAAAAATAAAAATAAAAATAAATTTGAGTGATGGCAAGGGGGACCCCATCCCCACCATTCCCATTGGATTGTGCCACCTTCCAAAGGAGGGAAGGTGGGCTGTCACACCACCTGCCGTACGACAGGTGGGTGACAGTACCCACCTGTCCCCACCCTTGAGGTGAAGCACTTTATGTGCTGGGTGGCCACGCAGGCCCCCATAACCTGCGCTTCATGCGCAGGGTGGAGAGCCGCGTGGGCCCCCCAATAAATAGTATTTTTGTTTTAAAAAAGATTTGTTTAAAAAACAAAATATGTAAATTATAAATCTGTTT
Source organism: Thuja plicata (assembly GCA_018584345.1). Lineage (NCBI taxonomy): Eukaryota > Viridiplantae > Streptophyta > Pinopsida > Cupressales > Cupressaceae > Thuja > Thuja plicata. The sequence continues at coordinate 266,869 of MU225616.1, read as the reverse complement.
AAATTATTTTTTAAAAAAACCTATTTTTAATTTAGTTTAATTCTTATAAACATATAAATATATTTAGTTATTAATAGATGTTTAATTAATATTTAATTTATAAATAACATTTATTAATATGGTTTTAATTATTAGTTATTTAAAATATTTACTGTTAATTTTAACTAATTTATGGTGATTAATTTTAAATAACTTATTTCATGGATTTTAGATTGATTTGTGATATATCGATTTTAATATGATTAATTTATGTTGCAGTTAATTATAATTAATTAATCTACATTACGTTTTAATTATGATTTAATTAATGCATGTTATAATCAATTCTTAAATAGGAATATTTTATACTATAATTGATTTATAATGTGTATTTTGGAATAGAAAGAGAAATGTTGTTTAATTGAATTTGATAAATTGAGGTTTTTATTAGATTTGGTGTATCAAATACTATTCCTAGTTGAGTTAACTGTAAATTTTATCTACCGTGTTCATTTTTCAGTTCTTTTAGGACGTTTTTGTTCTATTCATCCTTCTGAGTTGTCTTTTGTGTATATGTGTTATTATCGAAGCATTAAATGGTGAAGGATGTATACAGAGGCTAGGGGGTGTTTAGCATTTATGTTACCTTATGACATGTGTGTTTTATGTTATTACCCTAAACTGACCATGTTGACCCTTTTGATATTGTTATCTGATTGTGTACCTATATGTGACTCTTCCTGATGTGTGGGATACTAGATTTTGGGTATACTTGGGTTTGGACCTATGCTAGATCTTTGTAGGATCTGTGAGCCTAGGGTAGGTTACCTAGATGTGTAGTAGGGGGTGGCTTGCAATAAGTTATGTGTTCGTAAGTGACTACTGGATTTCTTATAGTAGAGTTTACTTAATAAGTGATAACTAAATACATATTGAGAGATATTAAAATGAATTAATAAGATGTGTCCTCACCCATGCTTGAGTGCTATTATAGACTAAGATGGTGATGAGAAGATGCTAGTTGCCTCGAGGGGTACCGACATAGTTAGTGGCCTTGTGAGTTTGAGAGGTCATTGGCTCCGTGTATGGTCACTTAAGTGGTGGAATCCATTGGGATTGCTAGGACAAAACTTGGGTTAGACATACATGATGACACCTTCCTTTACACAGTCTAGATTTCCTACGGATGTCAGTTGCCTCGGGATTAGTGAGTCTTACCTTTCATGATGTATAGTACATCTGGATTAGAGAGTTATCAGGATCCCTTGCTTAGTGGTTATTTCTTATTGGTTTTGGATATCTGAGTGGGGTCTATTGTTATCTCCTGAGCACGGTGGGGTAGACCTTTGTAGTTCAACATGGACAAGTGGTAGTGATTCTTTACCCATTGAGATTCAAAATCCTTGTACCAGGTGCTTGATGGTTCCTTGTAGATGAGCTCTTTATGTTACTTCATCATTTATTATGTAATTTCATTATTGTAAATCTTGTATTAGTGTATCGCATGTGATACCTAATCTGGATATTGTATATTAAGTAGATTAGAGTGATTACCACATATCCTGCGACATGTGCAGTGGATGTGAGTTTATGGTGGTTTCATGGTTATCCATGAGGATTGTAATTATGGTTTTGTAAGTTGTATTTGTTATATCTATTGGAATTATATTGAGATGATGTACTAAGAGGGGAGGGGTGAATCAGTACCTCTAAAAACTTTTCTTGGCTAGCCCATTAACCCTTGATTATCAGTTTGTAAAATATCTTATCTAACTATTCATCTTTCTTTATGTATATGCAATCATATCATATATTCTTTTTGTATGTAACCATAATAGAAAAATTCATGAAAATAGATAACACATGACACAAAATATGATATCGTAGAAAACTCCTGTTAAGGAAGTAAAAATTGCGGTGGGGATTGTTATCCACAAAGCTTCACTATCTGTAGATAAGAAGGGGCCGGTTAAGGCTTACAATTGGTCACTTTTGATGACCTACCCTGTTAGGAGTATTACAATGGAGACCTGTTAAGATCTACTTCATTTGAAGCTTTTGCAACACTGTTAAGTATGCACTCTGTTAAGAGATTTGGAAAGAACGGTTAAGTCCACCTTCTACAAAAGGATTTTAGATGTGATGCACTTGTAAGAATGAAACTACATAAGTCTTTGATCTGATGATAAATGAAATCTTCAATTGCTGATAACATATCCTATAAAGCTTCATACATATTAGTAATCATCCTTCCATGATTGAATAATACCTTTTTCTGCTTATCGGTAGCCTCTATGTGTTCTTGATAACTAATGTATTCTGTTTCTGACCTTTCCATGAATTCTACCTACTACTCCTTAGATTCTCATGGCAGCTATCAAAAATGTGAATTCATGTGCTCACAATTGAGTATGAACATCTATTTATACTAATTTAGGTTCAATTCTTGATTCATGCATCATAAGTTAACTCTAGATCCAAGGTTTACAACTTGACCTTGATCTTTAGTTAGATATGCTTTAGATTCGTTAGGATGCATTAAAATATTTACATAAATCTTTCTTGACCCTCAAGTTATGATTTAAAACAAATAAAAACTCTATAAATAGAATTACATTGCTTTATCCATTGTGTAAAAATCAGATCCACAATTTGCGGGTTCTTTATCTGTCTGTCGATTCTGATGGTCATTTTTCTTGGTCGTCGGTGTTCCTTTCTTGAACTTGTCATTAGGTATGCCTTTTCTATTTCTTTTGGGTTAGTTTTGAAAACTGTGTCACCGGTGATGCTTGACACTTTTGTACTTAGCATTTTTCATGACCTTTGTGTTCTGTCAGGTATGCTTGTTATTTTTCGGTAATTCTTTAGTCTGTCGGTGATCTCTATCAATGTTTTTCACTAAGTGTACTAATGGTAAAATAATGTCATCAATCTCTCCCTTTGACATTAGTATCAAAAACATGATATGTGCAACATATTGAGTGTATTAGTATGTACACCTATGTATACTTCTTCCTTAAGTCATTTGAATGACTCCCCCTATGTATATGCTGGTAAGTGTAAGTATATATACATATCCTTATGTATTTTCTTTTCCTTTTTTTTGATATATATATTGTACATAACTATATACATTTCCTTTCCTCCTTTTTTTATTCTAAAGGCAAAGGTACTTATAGCTTTTCAAAAAGGTGGGAATGTGAGGACTTGATTTCCTCCATCATCTTTTCCCATTTTTCCTTCAACATTTCTAGAGCCATGTGCTCCAGTGAAATCCATACATGTATGTCATAGATGTTGTCTACTACAAACATCTCAGGGGTTGCTATCAGATTTCTAGCATTAGAAATATGTTCCTGCAGAATGGTAATATTGGGCAGGATATGTGCCTGTAGTTCAGTAATCTCACCTCTGAATTGTGTCTCAGCATCCCATAGTTCTTACCTTAGCCTATTTTCCTCTATGACAGTGTCATGATGTGCCTTTATGTTGTCGGCATGCGAGGTTAGGCTTTGTGCACTTTTGTGATGTTTGAATCAATTTCTGCTAGTTTGTCACTGTTTTCTTTTCCAAATTTCTCCAATGTGCACATTTTCTGAACTAAGGTGATTGCTTCAACAATCATCGACTCTAATTCATCACTGAGTTCTGAGAGCTTTAACTTGTTCAATTCCACTTCTTGGCTAATTTTATCAATTAACTTGAATTGATATTTCTTTTCTGCTTGCTCTTCCATTGCTTGATCTGCCTCTATACCTTTCTCTATTATAGCGTCAGTGAGAACAACAATTTGTTCCTTTACTGAAGCATTTTCTTCAAGTTTCACTTCAGGAACAAGTTGTTGGAGTATCTCTTTAGCTTTTTCAAGTGCCATGTTTTCCCTATGTTCTTGTATCATCTTCTTTTGTATGGCTTTCCTCTGACAAAGCACTCCAAACTCTTGAAGTTTGTCACTAGCCAATGTGGTAATGTCCCAGTTTGGAACTTTAATGACTTCATCAAGTGTCACAGCCAATATATCCTTCTTTACTTGTTTCTTTTTCTTCTTCTTTGGATGGGTGGCAGATTGATGTACCACCATTTTTAAGGCTTGAGACTGGGTTGATTTAGTTGGTGAGTGTCGAGAGGATGAGGCATCCTTTTGTATATGTTCTGTGTTTATCGGATGGTTTGGTGAAGACGTCTCCTCACATACCTTAGGTGTATCAGTAGATGAATCTTATTTCAGTTTTAATTCCTCATTTTTCTTGACTTCCCCACTCTTATCTTGCTCTTCAACCTTTCTCATTGTGTCATCAATTGTTTTATCTGCCTCTTTACTTTGTTCTTTTGATACATCCTGCTGCTCATCAGTTGCATCTTTCATGTTAGTGTCTGTATCTTTAGGAGTATTGGATGCACCTTGGTTTTCATCGGTACCCATATCCTTGGGTATGTTATCATCTTTATTAGATGATTTATCCTGACTTAACTGTATATCAATATCATCTATTAATATATTCATATTTGTCGCGTATTGACAGTTGCAGTGTCAATAGCTATGTCCTGTCTGTCGGTCTTATCCTCTACAACATTGATGTCTTCATCTTTTTGAACCTCTGCTGCAGGGTCTTTTCCTGTAATGGTATTGACACTTTTGTCTAACCATGAATCATCATTTATATCAACATCTAAGTTACCTTTTATTGACAGTTCTTCTTTGGTAACTTCTTCATTTTCCAAGTTTATGTGGGTGGGGCTTGTTGGTACTTGATCATCTTTACCATCTGTTGACCAATCCTCATCTATTACATCAGTTTTTTTTTGGCCTGTGATCTGTACCTCTTCACTATCTAACACAACTATTGAGTTACCTATTTTATTGATAGGTTCCTTTTCAGGATTGCTTTCCTCATCAATATTTAGTATTCCACTCCATATTTGATGAGTGTCTTCTAGATCTATAAGCTTCCCTTGAAGAAATTTGTAAGCTCTCAATTTTGGTGAGAATTTCTTTGTATGTTTCTCCATGACTTCATTGATTTATTCTTTTGTTGATTTAGGAGGCATAAGAGAGACCAGTACTCTTTCTCTTATCCTCTTCTCCTCATGGAGTGCAAAAGTGAATCTAGAAGATATTTTATCTAATAGTTCTTGTGGAACATCTTGTGAAG
>MU225616.1:195862-242145 GCA_018584345.1 Thuja plicata | reverse complement strand
GATTAGAGTGATTACCACATACCCTGCGACATGTGCAGTGGATGTGAGTTTATGGTGGTTTCATGGTTATCCATGAGGATTGTAATTATGGTTTTGTAAGTTGTATTTGTTATATCTATTCAAATGGGATCTTTTGTTATATTGTTAGTTGTGTTTATATTTAATTAATTCAATGTCATGGAACCCTTGAGTCATGTAATCTATGTGAGTGTATGACATGTGTATAAATGGTATTTACTTCCGCATTAGTGTATGTCTCTTTATGTAAACCTTTAAAATAAAACTTATTCAGCAAACATAGTATCATGTTTAGGTTAATCTCACTTGGCTTCCCTAGCGGGGTGTTACACAAGGCCTCCCAAGTAGCAAATGGAAAGCATCCATCGGTAGGATGTCACAAAGTAGTCTATCCTTGTACCTTGCAATTGAAAACTCAACCCAAGTTTGCTCATTGACCAACATACTTTGGCCTTTGTTGAGCCATGTCACTTTATAGGGACTCACATGGGGTATCTTGGCTAGCTTGAGTTTCACCACTGCCTCCTCTGAGATGATATTATCTGTGGATCTAGGGTCCACAATTACTTTACAAAGCTTACTAATAATTTTGCATCTGATTCTAAACAAGGCCCTCCTATGTTTGGGCTCATCCTTGATTGGTTTCCTTATCAATACTCTTCTGAACATCAAGTTATCCCCTATCTCTGAATCTAGATGGTTAATCTCAAGGGTTTTGACACTTGAAGTTTCCTCATGTGCATATGCTACCCTCTTGTCACTGTTTGTTGCAGAAGGTTTTTTAGGACATCTATAGGCTGGATGACCTAATTTCCCACAATAATAACACTTCATGGTTGCAAAGTAAGAACTACTCCTACCTCCTCTTCCTCTTTTAGGACCACCATGATTACCCCTACCTATGTTATAGCCTCCTCTTGAACTACTTTCAGTCTATTGGTCTGTCAAATTATTCTCTCCTTATGACCTTTGTTCACTACCTCTGCCTTGGTAACCTCCTCTTTGACCCCTTTGGTCTCTCCCTCTACCTCTATTTTTATTTTTGTTCTTGAAGCTAGAATCCCCTTTCTTCTTGTTCTTCTCTTCCACCCTTATAGTCAATTGATGACACTTCTAAATTGTATTTGGTATCCATAGGCTAATCTCCTCTTGGATGTTCCATTTCAATCCACCCAAGTATCTAGCCACTTTAATTGACTCCTCTTCTTGCAATTTGGACCTTAGACACAGTCTCTAGAATTCCTTAGTATGTGAGGCCACATCTAGGTCCTTTTGTTTCAAGTTTTGTCTCTTTCTATGGAGTTGGATTTCATAATCCTCCGGGAGATAATTCTCCTTCAACTTGGTCACCATGGCATTCCAATTTACTATTGGTTGCTTTCCCATTCTTACCCTCTCATCTTGAAGGTATTTCCACAAAGTCAAAGCTGACCCTCTGAGTCTAGACTTGGCCACTTTAAGCTTTTGGGCTTCACTTATACCCTCACACTCGAAATGATTCTCCATTGCTTCAATCTAGTCCATGACTGTCTCAATATCCATCTTTCCACCAAACAAAGGTATTCCTTCCAAAGCCTTGCCACTTAATTCTTTTATGGCTTTCAAGAAAGGTTCCTCATTCAATACTAGGTCTGGTTTGGGGATGAAGTCTTCCTCTTCAACCTTCTGCTTACCCCTACCATTGGTTTCAGCTTCAAAGTCTTTCTTCCTAGCAGCATCTTCTATTTCTTCCATCTTCAACCTCATTGCTTCCAAGGTACCTTCAAGGAGTCTATTTTCTCCTTTTTCTCTTCCATGTCCTTGGCTAATTCTGTATTTGTCACCATCTTTGTAGAACGCTAGATTCTACCTCTAACATACACAATCCCAAACTTTTAACTTTCTCTGATACAAATCTGATGTATCACTAGCCTTGCTTCTCCCTAACCTCCTCTAGGGTCTCCTAGGTCACTCTATTGACCTACTATGGTTCTTCCACTAACCATATGCTACTTAGGATTCTTATCATAAGATCCTAATGCCTTCAACTATTGAACACCAACATGTAGAACAAAACACTTCATGCTTCTTCCTAGACCCCAAATGGTCCTTCTTGATTCATTTTCCAAAAATGCTCCAACTGACCCAAATTGATCAGCAACCACCCCACAAAGAGATATAAGGTTTCCAAGATGTTTCTAGGATCCTTTCCACCACCTGCAATCACACTTTTTATTGGAACCTTAATCAAGTTCCAAGAGACAAAACAATTGCTTCCCAAATAGGGCTACAAGAAATTAGGCCTATCTAGGCTCTATTTCTGCAATAACTCACAAAAAGTATTAACAAGTATGGAAACAAGTGTAGGATCCAGATACCCTTTATCAAAACACTAGATATTTTCTAGGTCTAGGGTTCTCAAGTTGTCTGTACAGCTCTGCTTATAATCAAGGCTAAAAATCAGGGTTTCATGGCTTTCAAAACTAGTATGAAAGAAACGTTTTTATTTCTATTAAAAATAATTCACCAAAGCTACCCATTAAAATTGGGACCTCATAACACATTACCCTACTCCTAACAAAGCTTTTATTGAAGCTATGAATGCTTTCAATCCACCAATCTGGCTTCGCAACTACTGGTGATCCCTAGCCATGCCTCACTGGCTCACCTAGGGCATCAACTTAAAAATAGCTGTCATACTTTCCAAGGCCCCTACTTCATTTTACACAATATAAATGGAGTCACCTTCCATAATCCAAGATCACATGCAAGTTCCACTGTGGAAAATGGATCTATGACCCCATTTGTTCACAATGCTCAATTTAGGACAGCAACAATGCAGAAAACAAAAGATTTTATAAAAGAAACTAAAAATATTGAATCTGAAAAAATACCTCCACAATAATTATTAATACAATATACATTACTCAAAACAAATCTTACAGAAGTTGATTCAATCCATTAAACTATCTGATCTTCATAAAACACACAAACTGTTACTGTTATTCTAATACACAGTCCGTACAGAATATGACTTAAACTTGCCAACCATTCCAAAAGCTTGAGGATAGCCTTATGTAGTTGACCAAGGAACTACAAAATCAGTTTTAGATAGTTATGGAACTAATTCCATTGAATTTGCATTCTTGCAACAAATGTTGTCAATGTTGTCAATGACAACATTGACAACTTTTACAACTTTTTGGATAAGCTATCCAAACTTGGTCTAACCTTGTCCAAACTTGTCCAAACCACTAATTAGGGTATAATAACATATAATAGGGCCTCTATTCCCTTGTTTGACTCATTTGGCATCAAAATACCATAAATACCCTATTGGACCTAAATGGACACAAAAGTCTCTAAGGACCTATTAAGGTATCCTATCCTCTACTAACACATTACTCAAACAAAAATAGGACCTACATGTCCTCTTATTATCCTAGTGGTCTGGATAGAACCACTACAAGCAAAAAAATCAAAGAAGCCCTAGGTTACATTGCATCTTCTAGCCTACCTAGGTGCTCCTGCACCATGTAATAATCTATACCACTATTGATTCACCCCCCCCCCCCCCCCCNATTCCCCCCCCCCCCCCCCAAGTATTACTTGTGGACTGTTATTCCTAACAATTGGTATCAGAGCTTCTGGTCCTTAGAGAGAAAACTTAAAAGCTTGAGGTGATCCTAAAGATGACTTACTACAGGAAGGGTAGTCTGAAATTTGATGCTGAAAACTTTGACAGTTGGAAGAACAAGATGAGAACACATTTGCTATGTTTGGGAATTGACTACTGGATGATCACAAAAAGAAAGGAAAAAATAAAGACTAAGGATGAATTGGATAAATCTACTGAAGATGAAAATAAGTTATTTTCACATAATATGGTCACAAGAGAATCATTGATCATCACACTTTCTGAAGGTAAATTCATTGAAGTAAAAGATTTAGATTCTGCACATGAAATTTGCACAAGATTGGAGGCAATGTATGAAGGATGTAAGTTTTTAAAATAGATGAAGCTACAAAACTGGAAGACAAAGATGGAATCATTGAAAATAAAGATGATGAGAACATTAGAGCTTATGCATAGAGAATCACTAAAGTGGTTACTAGCATTAGAAACTCTAGAGGTACTTACAGTGAAGAAGAAGTCATTGGGAAGATTCTTAGATCTCTGACACCTGCATACAAAACTAAAGTACAAGATATAGAGGAGATTATACCTTTGACACCAAACTTCAATTGAGAGATGTTGATGTGAAAGCTAACTAATTTTGAAGCCACAGAATTGGGAGATTCTTTACCTAAAGTTGAGTCAGCATTCAAGGCGACTATGATAGAAACAAAAATACCTTTTCTCAAATTGTGAGCTCCAGCAATAGTGACATAAGATAAGAACTTGGAGAATATGCTGATGAATGGGAATAGATACAAGAGGAAAAAAGAAAGCTAGATGAAGTGGTAGCCCTGATCACTAGAAGAGAGAAGAGAGGTAAGGGTAAATTTGAAGGAAAGTTACCTTTGAAATGTTTTTAATGCAACAAGATTGGTCATTTTGCATCTCAATGTCCTACAAGGGTTCAAAAACACAAACCTAAGTTTTACAAATCAAAGTATTCAAAAGACAAGGAATTTTATTATGATAGTGAAGGTATTTCTGATGATGATGTTGATTATGATAAAATTGGATTTATTGATATTAAGGATGATGAACCTATACATGAATAAAAAGCCTTAGTATCTCGTGTTGAAAAGAAATCTGAATGGGTTATAGATAGTGGTTGTTCACATCATATGACTGGAGATAAAAACAAGTTTTTTATTCTGGAAAGATATGACGGTGTTGTGGTTAGATTCGGTGACAATAATCCTAAGCTTATCATTAGAGTTGGATCTATTTATCTGGATGGAAAGACTAATAATGACAATGTATTGCTTGTTGATGGACTTAAGCATAATCTGTTGAGTGTTGGACAACTAGTGGACAAAGGTTATCAATTGAAATTCATTGATGGGAAATGTTCTATCAGAAGTCAATTGGGAGAATTGATTGCATCTAGTACTAAATATAGAGGTAATATATTTGAATTGAATACATCTGAAGATTCTTGTTTTATTGTGAGGGTTGATGATAGATGGTTATGGCATAGAATATTTTTTCATGTTAACTTTGTTAACATTGTGAAGGCATGTATGAAAAATGCAGTAAGAGATCTACCTAAGATTGTGAAACCATCTAACACTATGTGTAGAGTGTGTGTTATGGGGAAGTAGACTAGAAGCAATTTTAAAAGCAAATCATATTCAACAAAAGGGAAGTTTGATCTAGTACATACAGATCTGTGTGGTCCTACAAGAGCAAGATATTATTATGGTGAAAGGTACTTTATTTTTGTTGATAACTTTTCTAGAATGATGTGGGTTACATATTTGAGAGAAAAATATGAGGCATTTGACAAATTTGAGTTATTAAAAGAAAAATTTGAGAATGAATCTAGTTTGAAGATAAAAATTTTGAGATCAGATAGAGGTGGTGAGTTTACTTTAGATTTATTTAATACCTACTGCAAAGAACATGGAATATTCAGACATACATCTTCTCCTAGGACACCACAACATAATGGGATAGTAGAGAGAAGAAACAAAACAATATGAGATGTTTCCAGAACTATGCTACAAGAAGGAAATGTATCACATGTTCATTGGAGAGAGGCTATTGGTACTGTTGTGTACACCTTGAATATAATTTAGATCAGAGAAGGTACAAGTAAGACTCCTTATGAATTATGGTTTGATCATACTCCTACTGTAAAATATTTCATAATATTTGGAATTAAATGTTATATCAAAAGAGATGATGAGATAGGGAAGTTTGATGCTAGAAGTGATGAAGGTATCTTCCTTGGTTATTCTACTAAGAGAAAATAATATAAATGTTTCAATCTAAGATTGAGGAAGTTTATTGAACACGCTAATATGAGGATAGATGAAAAGTTTCAGATTTAGGAAAGAATGTATGACTATGGACAGATTGCATAGATAAGAGAGGTCACTACTGAACTTGCAAAATCTTTGATGGTTGAAGATGAGATTGAGGATGAATCAATTGAGCTTACTGAGACTCCTAAGACTTTGAGGTATGTTAAGAGGAACCATCCTGAAAATTAAACCATTGGTAATGCAAATAAAGGAATGATGACAAGATCTAAAGTAAGAGATGAAATTTGTTTGATTTATCAAGTTGAACTGAAAACTACTGATGAAGCATGTAGAGATGAATCTCGGACTAAAGCTATGTAGGAAGAACTAAAACATATAAATAAAAACAATACTTGGGAATTGGTTTTGAGACCTTTAAAAAAATGTGATAGGAACTAAATGGGTTTTTAGAAACAAAATGGATGAGGAAAGAACAATGGTAAGAAATGAGGCTAGACTAGTTTGTAAAGGCTATTCGCAACAAGAAAGCATAGAATTTGAAGAAATATTTGCTCCTATTGCTAGGTTGGAAGTTGTGAGATTATTTCTTACTTATGCTGCACATAAAGACTTTAAAGTATATTAGATGGATGTGAAATATGCATTCTTGAATGGAGATTTGGAAGAAGTATACATAGAGAAACCTGATGGATTTCCTTTGACAAAAGATAAAGACATGGTTTTTAAATTGAAGAAAGCATTGTATGGATTGAAACAAGCACTGAGAGCATGGTATACAAGACTAGACAGGTATCTACTTCATCTTGGTTTCAGAAAAGGTAATGCAGACAGTAATTTATATTTAAGAGATGATGAAGATATAATCTTAATCATAGAAGTTTTTGTTGATGATATATTTTTTGGAGGCAATGATAAAATGTGTATAAATTTCTCTAAAGAAATGGAAGATGAATTTGAATTGTCAATGATTGGTGAGATGAAATTTTTTATTGGTTTGAAAATTAATCAAAATAAGAATGGTATTTTTATATCTCAAACCAAGTATCTTAAGGAAATGTTGAAGAAGTTTGGAATGGAAGATTGTAAACCTCTTGGAGCACCCATGGTGACTAGTTACAAACTTACTTGTAATGATGAAACTTAAAGTGTTTTTTAGACAAAGTACAAATCAACGATTGGAGGTATACAATATCTAACTCACACTAGACCATATATTTCCAATGTAGTTGGAATTGTGGCAAGATATCAAGAAGATCCTAAAGAGACACACCTTGTTGTTGTTAAAAGAATTTTTAGATAATTGAAAGGAACAATAAAATATGGATTATGGTATGAAAAATTAGATGACTTTATTCTATAGGCTTATACTGATGCTGATTGTGAAAGTAATCTAGATGATAGAAAGAGTACAAGTGGTGGAGCATTTTTCCTTGGAAAAAGGATGGTTTCATGGTTAAGTAAGAAGTAGGACTGTATTTCTCAGTCTACTACTGAATTTGAGTATGTTGCTTCTGTTATAAATTATACACAAGTTGTTTGGATGAAACAAATGTTGAAGGAAATTAGAATAATTTTTGAAGAGCCAATGGTTATCCATTGTGATGACACTAGCACAGTGAATATGTCAAAGAATCCTATAATATATTCAAAGAATAAACATATTTCTATTAAGTATCATTTCTTGAGAGACAAGGTTACATAGAAAGAGATTAGACTGGAGTACATTAGCACAAAGGAACAGATAATAGATATATTTACAAAACCTTTTCCAAAAGATGCTTTTGAGTATATCAAAAGCATGCTTGGGGTGAGAGCCCCTCCCAGCGGTAATTAATTGATGTAGGAATGCATCAGTCCAGTGGCTTTCAGAGCTATATCATTTTATGGACTTGATGTATGGATCTACTCTTCAGGGGGGTGATCGCAGGAACACTACGGAACACATTTGGGTGATTTTGCACTTGGATGTTAGACATGAATATTTCAAAAATCTACACCTTATAGAAGATTACAGAAGAGTTATGGCACCCTTTTCCAGTGCTACCAAAGGGGGAGAGATTCTATGTGAAAATCCCTACTATTTTAGGGAGATTTGTGCTGAGGATATTGAGAAGATTATATTGAGAGAGAGTACTTTTGGGTTGATGGATTTTCCCATATGTTTCCATCAATTCCAAAGGAGGAGATTGTTGGATGATATCAGAATTGAGTACTACTGATGCTATTGGCATTCATGTTTTGTCACTGACGTCAACATATGTTTCTTTGGAGAGAACAAAATGGTTATTACTATTGTATGATGACTAATAGAAGTGTACAGACATGGTACAGATGAATCAGAATGATAGAAGACAAGGATATGAAGAAGGATGTGTGATTAACTTATTCCTAAGGTCACTTGGCTTAATATTGCATATTGAATATGTTACAAATGTTTTAGTCAAGACTGGTTTCTGGACTGTGACATTGATGCTTGACAAAGCAGGTCTCTATGTTCTGAGTATATCTTACATGCGATGATGATTCAGGTTATGCAAGATTAAGGGATGATACAAGAAATTTTGAGGAATGTTTTTTGTTGATCGCTATTCATGTGATTATTGGTGATGTCAGCTATGGTGTGTATTTTGGAGGAGACCTATTTGTGTCTGACTTCAGAGATGTAGTGTGTATTATGGATTGAGAGCATGGATTATAGATCTTTGAGTATATATGATGAATTGTAATTGATGTTTACTTGTTTTAGGTACCATGTATATCTTAGCAAGGGGTTAAATAATTATTTTTATATTGGAAAAGCTTAATTGGCCGACCTAATCAATTATTGTAATAGGGTATATATGAGAGATATTTTCTTTTGAAAAGATGTAGCATGTGATAGTGAGAGTGATGTGAAGGTAATTGAAAGATAGAGAAGTGTGGAAGCTGCGAAGCTTGATTTGATGCTGGATGTAGAGCAGAGTTTGTGATTATAGTACTTCATTAGAATTGACCAAGAAAAGATAGTTTCTATTAGACAGTTTACTGGATTATATATTCCTTATAGACACTTGTTTGGATTGTTAATATTTCATGATGGCTTTAACCTTCTTTGGGAAGTGTGCTTGGGTAGTGAGCCCACTATTACTCTAGACTCCTAACATGGTCTATCCTTTAATAGGGATTGTGTACTGTAATGTTGTAATAAGCTCCTAACAGGGATAAATCTTTTAACAAAGATACTCTACTCTCAATACATAATTTGTGGGTGCTAATTCCATCGGGTTTTTACCTTTAATTGGGTTTACTCGACAACAAGGATTATGTTATGGTGTTGGCATTTACTATGTTATCATTTGAATTGAAGTTTTTATTTATAAAGTCTAAAGTGTAATAATATAAATCATAATTAATTCACCCCCTCTCAGTTGTGCTTGTGGACTGTTATTCCTAACATGAGATCCCAGTTATCTATGGAGAAGTAGACCATTAGTTTATTATCCTCTTTATAAAAAATTTGTCTGAACTTAATTTGGTAGCCCCTAGCCCCCAAAATGAATATTATTCTTTTCTCTGTTAAAGACCTGATTATGATCATGCACTGATATGAAATTTTTGAAAACATTTACTTCTCTTCTTACATATTTTTCATAATTCTTCTCATCAACATTCCTTCTCATTTGATTTGAAAGGTGAGTGTTGTGTTTATAGTCTCCTTTGACCTTAGATAATTTGTAATTATTTTTCCTATGTCTATCACATCTTAGAAACCATTTTATATTGTACCCGCCCTTTAAAAATTTTATGATATCAACCTTATTACCATATGTTGATTTAAAAGGATTCATATGGTAATATTTGAAATTTCTAATATCACCCCTTTTACTATTCTTTTTACCCTTTGGTTTAATTTTTGTTATTGAATTCAAAGTTTTATTTTCATCTCCTTTTGGAAGTGAATTCCTTTTAACCTTTTTCTTCAAGATAGGCTACTCCTTGTGAAAATATTTAGGCCTTACATTTTTCTTTCTTTTCCTTTTAACAATCTCTTTATGTTCTGGGAATATTTCATTTTTCTCACCTAGGGACTTTGGACATATATTAACTTCAGGAGTATTTTGTAGAAAATATTTATCTATTCCTCCATCACACATACTTTCATGAGAATTTTCCTCTAGTTCATTAGGTGTTTTATCACGTAAGAGATCATCAAAGTTCACATCTTCACTAAATGTGTACACTTGAGAATCATCATATGCTCTATTAATAGGATCAAAATCTTCATCCATGTCATCCATTGAAATTTCCTCCTATATATGCTCTATATGCAATGCTATTTCATCCCCATAGTCTGAATGTAATTCTATTTCACAAAATGGATTAAACATTTCTTCATATTCCTCCAGAGCTTCATCATTCAAAAAACTTTCACAATCACTTTCAGACACAGCTTTTCTATTATACTCACCACAATATATGTAACCTCCTAACATATCATTTTCCTGGGAATTATCATTTGCTTCATCAAATCTACCCTTAATATACTTTAATCCACTTATGTATTTATTCTAGAAAATTGAGAAAAAAATTGGAGCATTTCTCTGAACATGTCTTTGGTATTCTATATCTAAGAGTCTGAAATTTCTTCTGAACTGAGAAAATTTTCTTCCTCATTTTTACATTTCCTGCAGTCTATTTCCATACAAGTCTCACCAACAATGGATTTTTCTTCAATCTGATCCAAAATTTCTTCTTCATCTGAATCTGGAATTTCATTAGGGTTTTGTTTCACTTTGATGTATTTTTCTTTGCATTCATCATATTCTTTTAATATATACACACAGAGCTTTACAAAAGGATCGTCTAGTGTGATTCCAAACTCATGCATTTTATTTATTAATTCCTTGCACATAGGAATAATGTCTGAAGTTATTTCTTGATAAATGTTCACCATCCTTATCAAAAAATGTGTGGAAGATTCACCTTCATATCTTTCCAAACTGAAAAATTCATCCAAGTAAGACACATAGGGTTCTTCTTCCATAATGAAATTCTAATTTTTGTCTTGTTCATAACACATGTTATCTTCTTCTATACTTGCATCATGAAATTCATATAGGAACCATTGTTCAAATTCTCTCCACGATGATATGCTCTATGTAGGTAGTGATTCACATTCTTTTCTCGCATTTTCCTTCAAAGTCGTGACAAAAAATTCATCACCTAATATTATACACAAATATCATAATCTTTTATAAATGTGTAAAATGCATCCAAATTATCAAGTGCTGATTCATCCCTTTCTCCATGAAACTTTGGTACAAGTTGTGAAAGTTTACGGAATAAATTATTAGGAATACATTGAAATCTTCTGAGATCCAACAACCTGATGCCATTTGGAACAAATGGTTTTCTATCAAATGGCTACTTAATTTGGTACATTCTGAATATCTTAATTTTTAGTAACTTCTTTCTTCATACATTAGGTTCTTGTCAATAGAGTCACAACCTCTTTCAAAGAGGAAAACTTTACTTATCTCCTTATGGGTCTTCTCCCTCAGTAGAGTCACTGACTGGAAATTTTTTATTAAATAGAGAGTTGCCACCTCTCTTTGAGGAAAATATTGTTTTCTGGTCTTTTGGGTTCTTCCTTACAACAGAGTAAACTTCTATCACCAAAGATTCGGGAAAATTATTTACAACTCCCCAGTAGAGTCGCCAATTTGTTAGTTCCCAAATTAATAGATTGGAAATCCTATGAGCTTGCCTACTCAATGATCCAACTATCTTGGCCAACGAACAAGTGTGATCAATTATGATCTTCCTCCCCTACACTTTAGGCTCTACAGAACCAAGGCGAGTGATCCTATACCTCAACCAAATTTCTTGGCTTAAAAGGATTTTTATAGAAGATAACAATTATACATTAAAGTTGGGTGATTTCTCAAGATGGTAAGTGAACCCTTGAGATAGATCGAATTGTGAATATAACAACTATTAAATATTTGGATTATGTGAGAATGCTTTAACAAGATGCTATTTAAATAATGTTTTAAAATAATGTATTATTTGGTTTGAAATAAATACTAATGACTGATTTCTGCTTGTAATTTTCTCAAACAGAGACTTCAACTTAAGGATAATAGATTAGTGCCTTTCTTCTATTGGGAAATAGAGACAGTTCCTTATTTAATCCTATGTACAATTAAGTGAGACAGAGAACACCACCTAAATGCTCCTATCAACTTCTCCTCTTCAATGTCTTTGATTATTTTATCATGCTACAATCATTCTTATTGAATTTAACCCAAGATTAATGAGCCAATAAGATAGAATTAATAGTGCCTAATAATTCTAATGATCAAATTGCAGAATAACAGGAATAATTTCCAAACATAAAATTTTAAGGAAGATTTGTCTTCTAGAGATAAAATCACAAAGGACTAATCAATTGGTAATGATCAAATCCATGATTCCAAATTAGACAAAATATTAATTTATATTAATTCTTCATAAAGCCTTATATACAATAGATCACTTGTAGAAAGTGCAGTAGAGAATAATAAGTTTTTTACATTGTTCCTCCTGATTTTTACCTTTACATTTTACACCACATATATATCTAGATGAATGGTTTTCACACCCCTTTAGGGTGAAGAGACACCACCCTATGTTAAAATTTAAAAACTTCTTTTGAAAAAACTAACTAATAACTACCTATCTTTTGGATTTGGCTTTGGTCGCAAATGCAAAACAAATTGTACGAACATAAGATTTTTACTGGAGATAGAAAATTTGATTTTACAAAATAGGTCTATTTTATATTTTAAATGTTTAATCATTTTCATTATCTGTTGACATCATCTTTACAGTAGGTCAAAATTCCAGCATCTCTGAAATCTTCACTTACAGAATTTTAATTGTTCCCGTCACAAAGCTTCCTTCCTCAATCCATCAACTTTTAATTGAAAAGTAATATATTTTAGTATCCAATTTCATGTACTATATCATATCATCAATTATTGGGAATGTATTTTAGGATGCCATTTTTAGATTTTTATCACTATATAGGACTCCAAATTTTGCCAAAAATTTAGAGCTCCAACACCACCTCTAGCTCCATTTTTCCACTTAACAAGGGTACACCTTCCATTGATTTTCCACCCATGCCTTTGAGGTCCCTAAATAAAGCCCCCAAAATGATCTTGGATCCATATTACCTTTTAGAAATATTCAAATATTTCTAGGGTGAGCGGATCCCAAACTGTTTGTACAACACTTCAAAACCCTTTGAGATAGAGTCCTTAAAAATAGGGCTAATAGGCATACTTTATGAAAAACACCACAAAACAAGATGAGATAGATTCATTGGCCTTAAAAATTTCTACCATGGTCTCATCAACTCCTAAAGACCATTCTTTATGCATTGGATCACACTGCTCAATCCATCCCTACATACAATCAAAGTCTGTTATGATCTTTCTCCTAGCCTGGCACTACCAGTCTCGCCTAGGGAAAGGTTTTAGAAATAGCCAAACTCATTTGTAGAACCTTTAAAAAGGGAAAAGAATGTACAAAAGTTCCACTTTCCACCCTCCAAAAAATTCATGGCATCTCGCTACAATGAAACTGACTATCATGAAGAAGAGATACTTGATTTATTTGATTCATCTGGATCTGGATCTAGTAATACATCTGACACATCAGAAGGAAGCATTACAAATATAAATGAAATCAATCAACACCTAACTAAGCAAGTGAAAGTATTGCAGATCAGTCAAGAGACACAGATGGTAAGAATGATTGGTGTTATGAATAATGCAAGAAAAGTTGATCAAGAAAGAACTTTAGCTATTGATGACAGGAGAAAGATTACTAAGAAATTGCAAGAGAAAGAATCTGAGATACAAAGACTTACTGAACATCACATTGAGATCACCAATCAAATAGTTCTTATGAGTCATGAGGCCAACTGACTGAACATAGAACATAATGGAAACTTGGAATTTATCGGTGAACTAAAAGAAGAAAATGAGAAACTGAAGCATGAATCAAATATTCAGTAACAACATAATGATATGATCAAGAAAGCTGAAAATAGTACAAAAAGAATGGATGAATTTTTGAATGGACAGAGAAGAATCAACAACAATACTGATTTAGGGTATACCAAGCATGAAGAATCATCATATCAAGCTGATTAAAGGAATGTATACTCAAATCCAAGACCAAAGAAGTGTTCATGTAAACATTGTGGAAAACTAGGCCACACATCAAATGTTTGCAAGAGCAAGGCAAAAGGTACTCCTAAAACTACTTCTACATTCATAGGTAATTGTTATAATTGTAATAAGCATGGACACAAAGCACATGAATGCAGATATAAGAAGAAAAAACCAAAGAATAAATCTTACATGGAGAAACATTATTCTACTTGCAACATACATGGCTACACATCTCATGAATGCAGGCAAAAGAAAAAGCAAGTTTGGAAACCCAAAGAATGAGAAAATGCATATCAACTAAGAAGAGTCGGTAATTCATATGTATGGGATTACAACACATGGGTAAATTGCATAGAATGTGGTAGATATGGACATACAACTGCTAACTGCATGAGGAAATGGATATGAAGATCTAGGAACTAGAATAACTCTGGAATGGCATGCTTACACTGTCATAAGGTCGGTCACCTAAGCAAGGACTGCAGAGACCGAGTGACAAAGTCAAGCACTTTTGCAAATGGAAATACTATTGAAGATATTAGGAGAATGAGAAATCAAATGTGGAGGAAAGCTTCATACAATGATAATTCTGGACCAAGCAATACAGTTGGTGACACCTCATCTAATAGATTAGGTGATTCTACCACCCCCACCTAAGAAATACAAGTAAGTATGGAACTAAACTCTAGAAAGTTGTATTTTACATCAATTCCTATATTCATTTGAGAATATGCCAAATTAGCATGAATGAAGATGCACTATGGTATTACTTGTTATGATTTTGTGAATCTAGTATGGTCGGTTAATATAAACCAAGCATAAACTACATGTCAGTAAACATATGAAGATAATCGAGTTGATATCATGTACCAAGCATCATCTATAAACATGTGGGAGACAACTAAGTTGACACCTTGTACTAAGTATTGAATACTCACCAAGCTGAAGTCATTGGTGTGTTAACCGAGCATCTACACTTTGTCAATTGGGTGGCAGGTGAGGCATTTAATGCATCACTTAGGTCCAATTTGTCTATAAAAAGGGAAAAGTGAACTCATTTGTTCACCCAATGTTTACAAGAAAATTGCAGAGTGAGAAGAGCGATTCACAGTGATTACTTTGCAGAGTAATTAACAGCAACTCCAATAGATTTCAAGAACTCACCGTGATCATCTAGTAAGTACCAAGACTTATCAAGCTCATAGTTCATTTGCAAAGAAGCCCTAATTTTACAAAAAAATGGAATCCACCTCATGAACCTTTAAAATCAAGATGAAAAAATATAAAAAGGTTTCTCTCATCAAGAAATCAACCTATGAAGAGCCTAATTACAAATTTTCTTAAGGTTGCTTCACAACCAGACGATAAGGGAGCACTCTTGAGTATCCTAACTAGGGTTTTGCTGGTTGAAGACATTTGAGCATACATTCATTGCAAGGTTGCAAAGATCAGAGACATAGAGCTTGAAGAAGCTTATAAAAAGTTATGCACTCATGGAAACCTAAATGATAACTACAAACACATTGACGTGGAAGGGTTAACCAATGCCCTACTATTCTCGAAAGAATTCAAGACCAAATGGATTCACATTGTTCTCAGCCAAGTGCATGATGGTAATATGTGGTTGGATGAACCTAAGGCAATCACAAAGGATGTGATTCATGCAATCACCAGATACCCAACCACTGACAGACAAAATCCCTAAGGCACCCTTCATGCCCTGAGATTGAAAAGTTAACAGGAGTTGAATGGGACGGCAAAGGTCTTAAAGTGAACTTAATCACTAACCCTGAATTGAAATTCAATGCATATGTGGTTGGATACAATATTTTTTAGGCAAGAATAATGAACAACATTGCTTGTGGAGCTGTTGATACAGCATACAAAATTGTGAAGAAAGGAGTGCAACTAGACCTAGTAGAGCTGCTGCTAAAGCAACTGGAAGAAAACATGAGAACCATTAGATTAGCCTGATCTAATACATGTAAGTTTGGTTCTCTATTGGTTTTCACATTCTTTTACTTTCAGAACTTATTTCCTTTAGTCGGTAATGTCACTTGGGACACAAACGAACCAATAACAACATAGATTAGTGATTTCATTAAGTCACTAGGAGACAATTTCATACCTATAATGGATGGCTACTTTGCCACATTCAAGACTGGGATGGAGAAGAGGATGAGAATCCCTCCTCAACTATTGGAAAAATACAAAGATGTGATAGGATTTGTAGTGGACATTGACACTACACTCGTCAAAGTTGTCAACCCTAGAACAACATGGTTACCACCACTAGAATATGAAATTGATATAGATCAAGATACAAAATCCATTGAAGCCCTACTAAATGAACCAGTTGAAAAATATATAAGTAGATTTGGCACATATGAAGAAGCCAAGTCAAGGATAAAGACTAGCTTAGTAGTCAAAAAGATATGGAAGAGGCAAACTCAAATGGTGAAAACACTCAAGAAGAAACTCTTGGTAACTGATGAAGAGTTAGAACAAACAAAGGATATCACCAAGTAATAGTTAGTTTTTGGTGAAGGAAAAGAGATGAGTGACTCCGGGTCTACCAAATCTGATGCAGACCTACCAAAGGCCAAGAAATCAAAGGTTACTAATGTAACAGATGCATCTAGAACTAGGAGTAAAACTAACAAGGTAGACTCGCCACCATTGAAGAAAGGTATAGTGAAAACCTATATGAAAAGAAAAGCCTCAACCGCACCAAGAAAAAAAAAGAGATATGTAAGAGGAAGATAGGACAAGGATGATACTACAGAAGTAGAAAGAGAACAAAGAATACAAGCAGACAAGGACAAAATTCTAAAGATAATTGATGAAATTGCAAAGTCAATCATCAAAATAGGAAGTACATCAAATAATAAGATTAGACAATGGGTAAATGTGTCTACCGAGGATCAGAATAAATTAGAGGAAGCAATCATTAAAATGATTGTAGCATATAAGTATGTACCTCTATAATTTAGAAGTCATAATCCACAAGAGCTAAATGATAAGATATCAGCAAGGTGGACATATGCATTACATATGGAAAAACAAATGAGAGAAAGAATCTTAGTTAGTTACAGGCCCGAATCAACACTTGAAGAAATTGAATCAACTATGTAGGAGCGTGCAAATAAATTTTTGGCATAGACCAGAGAATACAAGGTATTAGAGAACAAGCTCCAAGATATTGACACTGATAGCAATAATATTTGGTCAATTCTTTAATCCACCCAAGCAGATACTAGCTATAACCGATACTTCTCACACCAAGGAGAAGGAGGCCACACTGAGCCCCGAGCACATTTTCATCAATGACACCAAGGATGTCAATGACATTGATTTGATAATAGAGGAAAGTAAGGCCATGGATGGCATTCTTCATATATTACAATCATTAGGAGAAACACTAGATATCACTATAAAAGATATAACTCAAGGTGATTCTGATGATAATGCAAAGGTTGATGAAGATATAAGTATTGCCACCAAGCAAAAAAAGGAACATGACACTACAAATGTTGCATAGGAAAATGTACCAGGTAACATGCCTTTATTGATACAAGCTATCAATATAATCACTGAAGCTAAGGAGAAAACACCTGAGCCTAAAGCAGAAACACCAATGGACACAGGTGATGAACAAGGGGAAAAGGAAAAGATAGATAAAAGTAGAGAGGATAAACCAAGTGATAAACCAACCGAGGATAGTGGAAAGAAAGAAAAGGCTGCAAGTCAAGAAAAGGTTGATGTAGAGATGTCTACAACTGACCAATAGGTATTGATCGAGCCACCTAGAAAATGCACCACACCTCCTAAGAAATTAATGACAAAAATAGAGAAACAAAAGGCTCTTGCTATTATACCACATTCCCCTACTATCAGCAACATTCTGAAGAACAAGAAGAACAAGAAAAATAAAGCTCCCGTTACACTTGAGGAAATCATAGAAATACCTAACTATGATCTAAGAACACCGGATTACAAGTCACTAATAAGGTATGGAGAGCTATGGAAATGGAAGGCACAACAGGACAAGCTCAAACTAGAACACATAAATACACAAGTCTTGGAATCAGTAAAGGAAATACTATTATAGGTAGTTCCTGATACAAAGATTGATCAAAATACATCCATCATTGATCAACTGGCAGTTCTGACCGAGGCAATCACCAATCAGAATGTAGATGTCGAGAAGGTCATTGAAGAAAGAGATAAGGAGAACTATCACTAAAAATTCACAGATAAAATTAGCCAAGAAGTGGTAGTAAACAAGGTGAAACTTTCTAAACTGGTAACTCAATTAGAACCTGTTATTTCAGAGTTAGTTACCTTAGTTCAAAAGCTATGCACTATTGAAAACTTCACCACCGAGTATGATGCACAAATAGCTGATTTGAATGAATATCTAAAAGTTAGTGCAAAAAGTCTTTCAACTGAGCCAAATGCATTCAAATTACATTATGAAAAGCTAGTTGAATCAAAATTGTTAAGACTTGAGATACAAAAGGAAGAAAGTAAAATCAGAGATGATGTAACCGAGATGAAAAGTTTGTTACTACCGAATATCACATTGTTGATGACACATATGACTATGGAAAAGACTCTAATTTATACCCCAGAGATGTCAGTAGTTGAAAGCATCTATGACATGCATGCTCAACTCACATTGTTTCACATGACCCTCGAGCACCTCAAGGAGCAATGAGAAAAGATAATGGCAGACATCAAGCAATCTCACAAGCACATTTTTGACAAGCTATAAGTTATATATCTTTGTCATTATTTTCAAAAAAGGGGGAAAATGAATATGTACATACAGTGTATCTGCAAAGGGGGAAAATGTACCAAGGAAAACATTGTAAAAAAAAAGGGGGAAACATGTACATATCGAGAGCATGCACATAGGGGGATTCATTGTATAAGTAAAGAGTATAAGTAAAGAGCTTGGTTTATATACTGTACATATTAGTTTTTGATACTAATGTCAAAGGGGGAGATTGATATTCCTTAAAGGATCAATATTTTTCATTAGTATTCAAGAAGACAGTTTTGGTTTGTCAGCATTCACCGAGTGACAACATTCACTGAATGTCAGCATTCACTGAGCAACAGTGATCACCGAGTACAATGTTCATCAAACACAGTGGTCACCAAAATGCTTAGTACACTAAGCAGAGACATAACTGAATAGAGACACAACCAAGCAGAGATGTCACTGATAACCAGTATAACCAAGAGATAGTTTTAACACTGAGAAAAATGGATCTCAACTACACGTCAGCTAAAGAACTTTAGTCTTTAAATTAGCTTTTTCTTAGCTGGAAAGCCTTTTCTTGAGGATCAAGAAAAGCGTAATTGATGAATTTAATCAATTTAAATGATTGTATTC
Source organism: Thuja plicata (assembly GCA_018584345.1). Lineage (NCBI taxonomy): Eukaryota > Viridiplantae > Streptophyta > Pinopsida > Cupressales > Cupressaceae > Thuja > Thuja plicata. The sequence goes on along the minus strand of MU225616.1, from coordinate 222,597 downwards.
ATGCAAACTAGGAGATCAAGGTCAAGTTGTAAACTTTTGATCATAGAGTTATTCTAGAAAAGTGAGAAACCTAATTAGGTCAATACATTGTATATATAGATGTGTAATCAATCAAGAACATGATGATTGTGGCCACAGAAGGACATCTATGGATCAGACAAAGGTTTTCATGCAGAAGAACAGATAAAGCAGAATTCAGTTGTGAAGAACTAGATTCAAGGCTACCAAAAAGAATAGAGGTATTATCAATCACAATAGGTGATACATATATTTTGTGAACTTAATGGATCTATAATTAGAAATTCAAGATTGCAAGCAATCAAGTCATAAATATTTTTGTCTACTCTCTAAGAATTGTAGCAAACAGAAAAAATCCTTTAAGAAGGTGGACTTAACAGTCTTATTGTAAATCTCTTAACCGAGTGCACACATACATTGTGTTGCTAAAATATCTTAACCGAGTAGACCTAAAAAGTATAACATGTTACTCCTAACAGGGTAAGATCATCAGAAGTGATCACAACTTGTAGCCTTAACCGACACCTTCCATTTTGCAGATAGTGAAGCTTTATGGGTTTCATCCCCACCACAATTTTTACCTTCTAATAGGGATTTTCTACGTTATCAATCTTGTGTCATGTGTAAATGAGTTTCATGAATGTTTCTATGTTTGTTTACATGAATTTACATTTATGCTATGATATTACATGCATGAGGTAGAAAAGAATCAATGGTCAGTAATACAAGTTATGAGTACTAAGGTTAATTGGTAAAAAAATTTAAGGGTATTGATTCACCCCTGCCCTCTCAGTACACACACTTCCATTATTCCAACATTATATTATTGGTTAATGCTTTTAATGAGAAAGTTTGGGGCTATTTCAAACACTTTAAAATAAAAATGCGCCAAAGGGAAAGGATACAAGCTCATATTATTGAGATATACAAGGATGATATATGTTTAATGGTAGATAGTGACACTTGTAAGATGGAGGCAGTAGTACCTAGGACATCATGGGATATGCCTATGGGATATGAAGTAGAAGGTGATATGTTAACTTTACATGCTTAATATTTGTTATCTAAACTGGTAGATCTAAATGACCCTAGATTTGGAACCTACAAGGAGAAGAGAATGGAAGTACAAAACAAATTGACCAAACTAGTGATTGAGAAGAAAATTAGAAAAGAGGTAGAACAATTTTCATTGAAGAAAGGCTTTACACATGAAGCCATAAACAAGGCAAGAGCCAAACATGCTATAGAGAAAGCTATAACATCTTGAGAAGCAATAATTATAGGTGAAGGTGAAGATGTAGAAGTTATTTCTTTAACAATTGGTAGTTTCCCAACTGGTAGGCAAAGAATAAGTGCCTCAATAACAGTAAAGAAGGATAAAATCACTCCTCTTGTAAAGGCACCAGTAAAAGAGAAACAAAATCTAACACAACCTGAGCCCTCAAAAGCAAAGGAGGATATTACATCAAATAAGGTTGGTGGAAAGAGGAAGAAACATAAGGCTCAAAGGAACAAGGAATATGAAAATATTGAAGAAGAAGAAGAAGAAGTAGAAGGCACTGAGTTTGGTGAAGAACAAAAGGAGATGAATGCTAGTTGCAAAAAGTCAAAGGTGGTTGGTGCTCCTACCACTATGTCTGTAAAGCCCAATTTTGGAAAATTCATTTATGTTGGCAATATAGTTGAAAGAGTCAAGAAGTTGGGTGTACTTTTTGGTGTAAGAATTGTTTTTGACAAGATCAATGAAGATGACCAGAGAAAAATTGAGGATGCAGTTGTGTTTAGTATGCACAAATTGAGTAAAGGACTTATTTAATTGCAAGGACAAATTCCTACATCTGTGTACAACAAAACTAAAGCTAGGTGGCATACAATATTAAATAAAGACAAGGAAATAATTGAATATGTCTTAGTCCAATTCCAACCATATATGTATACAGAGAAAATCAATGAGAAACTTAAGAAAGTTTAACCTGCATTCAAGACTAAGTCAAGAATTATAAGATTACTAATTGGTGACTCTCAATCATTACATGAGGAAACTAAGAGTATATTGAAGAAATTATTAGGTATTATTGAAGAGAAGGAAGATGATCAAGACAAAGATGAAGAGGAAAAAGGAAAAGATGATAATGAACCTAAGATTACCCATATTGATGATGGATTAATGGTTGATGGTGTGAAGATCACACTTGATAATGTTTATTTGGATGAGCCCAAGGATACCATGGACACCATAGGCAATTTTGTTTCATGGATATTCATGAAGAACAAAGAGACACTATGCTCATGGATGATACAGAGGAGCCTAAGGCTACAACTTATGAATAGGTGGATATAGGAATAGATCAAGTGATGATTGATGATACCACAGTCAAAGTTTCTATAGGTGAGAAACAATAAGAACTAGTAGTAGAGGCAACCAGTGAAGAAAAATCCAAGAAGAAGAAAGAGCATGTACATACTAAGGATGTGAAAAATGAAAGGAGAAAAATAAAAACAAGTACAATAAAAGGTGAATATTTATGACAAAGAAAAGGAAAAGGTAATATCTCCCATGTCTATTATTTAGCAAAGTTTTGGTAAAATGGATGAAGATGACTTGCCGGTCATTCAAGGACCCATAAACCTTAGTACAATGAGCCCTACAAAATTGATAAATGTGGCTATGGACATTAAGTCTAAGGCCAAAATAGATCAAGAGTAGGAGGCACAAATTATTCAGACTGTAAGAGATATATTGTCTGATTTAGTGCCTGAGGAAACTTATGATGAGAAGGATGCACCTCTTGAATAGTTAGTTAAATTGGTGACAGCTGAAAGTGATCAAATACAAAGTCTTGAGGATGTTGCTACAATGAGAAAGGAAAGAGATTATGAAAGGAGTAGGTCATAAATGTTGGCTCAATCCATTTTACTTGACAAAAATACCTTAACAATGGTTGTGACCAAGGTGAAAGATGCTCTAACTGAAGGTGGTAATATTCTTACCTCAACTTCTAATTTTTCACAATTTTTGAAGGACATAGATAGGAAGATACGTGAAGCTCAACAGGAGCTAAGGATGTTGACAAAAAAATTGATCTTATTTATGGTACAACTATAAGTTTTGGAGTTAGTGCAATCAATCATAATCTTAAGGCTTATAGGGATGAGTAGGAAAAGAGGATACAAACATGGTGCAGTTAAAGATTCAATTGATTCCTAAATTGGAGATTTTGCAAAAAGATGTTAAAGAGGCTGGAACAATGTTAGTCTCACCTGCTCTGTTCACTATAGAAGGATTGGAGGAGCTTGCTCATTTTCTACATGGACAAATACTTATCATAGAGAACCTACTGAAAACTTGGGTTAATGAATTATAGGTTTTGAAGACCAATTTTGGTGATGTATTCATTAGATTGTAATAGGTATATTCTACTCTCTATAAATACAATTTTGCATTTTTGTTAGCCATTGTAATACCTTTTCATTGTTTTCAAACGGGGAGTAGACAAAGTAGTCTAGAGTGAAAACATTTGTTTGTATTTGTAAGAGAGAGCAGTAAAGACATGAATTGATTTGATGCAATATGTTGCATGATCTATTTTTGTAATTACCTTGGGGATAATCCTAAGGCTATTCTCATTTATGCATAATTAGACACTTAGCAATTTTTCTCTAAGTGTTTTCAACAATGCCAAAGGGGGAGATTGTTGGCATCTGATGAAGATGATCATATCCTAGATCATGGAATGAATGTTGTATTGTTTTTATTCTAGAAACAAGTCTATTTCATAGGTCATATCAGTTATACTAGTGATGAAGGTGATTGTACATGAATTTGTGTAAGTATTCAGTGTATCGGTGATAACACAGTCAATGATGACAATTTTGGTGTGGTATGATAATTTGAAGGATTCAGATGATGCAATCATGCAGAAAATATCTATAGAATTATTTTTTCCTACATCTATGATTGCATAAGAATATTCAATGTACATGTAGAAATTTTAGGTAAATACTAGTGATATTGGCAAGAACAGTCAAACCGGTCTAGTCAATTAGATAAATCAATTCAGCAGTGAAGTCAAGGTAAAATACCAATCAATTTAAGTGTTGAATAGTTGAGGGTTGACCTTGATGAGTTTAATTTCCTACGTTGGAGTGATATCTTATGAATTTTGATTAGGATTTGTAGGTTGACTTAGGCAACATGTTTTAGGGTTATTCCACTAACCTAAATGTGGTTATAAGAGATAAAATTGAGTTGTTGTTGTGAGTTTTTGTTGATGAAATAATTGTAGTGGTTGTAGTGGATGTTTTTATGAACACAAAAGTGATTTGAGAAGTGCTAAAGTGGATCTATCAATAAAATTGTGCTACTTTCATCTCATTTCATTTGATTTTTTCTCAAGACAAGTCCTAACCGGCTTGTGATCAAAATCCTCTAACAAGGTTACTCTTAAAAGGGTAAGGAGGATCCTAAAAAGTTTGAAGATTAAATCCTTTAATAGGGTGAATCTAAAAAGGATTTTCAAATCCCTTAACATTTTAGTTCCTAACATGACTTTTGTAATAGCTTCTAACCGGGCTAGAGATGCTCTTAATTAGGTATACCCTTAGCAGGGTGTTGTAATGCTCCTAATAGGGCAAGACTTATTGGTGCATTAATGGTATTTGTGGGTGATAATTCCCACCATGTTTTTTCCCTCTAACAAGGATTTCCATGATAAAATATTGGTTTTATTGTGTTTATTTCATGTATGTATGCTTTGTTATGCTTTTATGTTACATTTAGTTTTGCATGTTGGTTACTTTGGAAGTTGATGAAAATATTTTGTAGATCTATGGTTACACTGATTCACCCCCCCCCCCCCNTCCCCCCCCCCCCCCCCCCTAGTGCCTTATAAAATTAACACATGCATATCAAAACTCCTACCTTTTCCTTAGAAGTGGATCCATGTCAAGAAGGTAATTCAAAGTATGAAGAAACCCGTCTTAATAAAGATCAAGAACAAGATACTATCCAATCCTATCCAATATTTTACCAAGATCCCATATCCCTAGAGTCTCATGATGATTCCCTTGTACCTTTTCAATTCTTCCAAGATGATACCTTCCCATATCAAGAACAAAGTATCCTTACAATTGCTATATCTTATCTACCTCCTAAGAAAGATCAAGATATCCCTTCTACCATTTCCAATAATCCCATTAAAAATCAAGAGCAAAGTACCCTTTATAAACCATCCAATGATACCTTTGCATCTCAATAGAAAAGTATTCTTCCAAGTCCTATATCTTATCCACCTCCTAAGAAAGATCAAAATATCCCTTCCACCATTTCCAATGAGCCTATTCAAAACAAAGAGAAAAGCACCCTTTCTATCTCATCCAATGATTCTCTTCTATGTCAAGATCAAATTATCCCATCCTCTCCTTGTCATGATCCCCCATTTATACCTCAAAAATTCCCCACTCTTCCTAATTCCTTTCATGGTATTAACTCCCCTCAAGCTTTATTTGATCCTATAAAAGTTGATTCTATAAAATCTATTCATGAGCCTACTAGTATAAATATAAATCTTAAATATGAGAGTCTTGGAAATATAGCTCACTCTAAAGATGTTGATATCCCTTTTACACCTTATCTTCCTCCATTCAAATGTAACCATATACCTTCACCATCCTCCAAATCCATTCTTGGTTCCTATATTATACCAAAGATAAAGTCTTCAACCCTTCCATCCATATTGGGTCCTTATATCTCTCCATCCACCATACCTACCATTCCTATCTCATCATCCACTTACACTATCAGGTATCAAGATCAACGAAGGCACACGTACTTGAGAAACTTCAAGGAACCTATCCATATGAACCCTAGATATGATTACTACCCATCCATGAATCCAAAAATCTTTGGAAGAAACTTGGATGTCAAATATGAAAATCATAAACCCAAGCATAGGTACAAAAGATCAATGTGTTTAATCTAATCGACATGTGACTAAAAAGAAAAAAATAAATATCCAAAAGGTTGCAAAGGTCCACCAAGAAAAATGAAATATTCAAAATGTCACAAAGGTCCACCAAGAAAAAAGAAGAACTAAAAAAATGTCGGTTCCTAAATCCTTCATTGAAGAAATGCATTTTAAAGCATCACAAAGGAAATAAAAAATCAAAGACTATGTGGATTCCCAAGTCGCTTTTGCAAGACTTGCACACAAAATAAAAATAAAACTTGAAATTCAAGCTTCCAAAGGCTTCCACTCCACCTCCTTTCAAACATTTTCCATATTCCAAATCTATTTTAGGTCCTCATGTCCCAAAATATATTACATCATATACTTCATCACCTTTTCCATCTATTTTAGGTCCTTGTGTTCCAAAATACACAATCTTTCCTTCATCACAATTTCAAGCTTCCCAATCCATTTTTCCTTCATCATTCCACCACCCTTCAAAGTGTGTGTCAAATTTGATCTTGCCAAAATTTCCATCCATAATATACATGCTTCTTATCCTCCTATCCATTATCCAACACCTACTTTCCATCCTTCAATCCCCCTTATCCAATCTGAGGCATAAAACCTTAACCACCATCTACCTTTATCCTCCATATATATCATTTATCATCACCTTATCAATCTCTTTGAGCATCATTTCCATAAATACAATTAATTATAGTGTACCTTTAAAAGGGGTATTATCTAGAGAGAAAGAGGTATAATTTCCTCCATTCCTATCACACAAAAATTCAGAAAAAGCAAAAGAAAAAAAAAAAGAGAAAAAAAAAAGTAAAGATAAATCGTTTGCCCTATGGTGAAAACCACTTCTTGTGGAGCCTTGGGAATGTACCATGATGAAAAAATGTCAAACAAGCATCCTGTGTAAACCACCTTCTTGTACTCTATACTTGGGGGCAAGTTCAATCCATGCCATATCTATAATCTATAATCTCCTTCATTATATATGTCATATCCTTCGTCATCCACTATCAGTCATTTATCCTATATATATACATATCCCCTTTTCTACCATTGATCTTGAAAAGGTTGAACATATATGTGAGCATCAAGTATCTTGACATCCATTATCCTTTCCATCATCCTATTCACTTGTTGCATCCATGCTACCCTATCATGATCTTTCTTATCCCAAATCAACTCTCACTATCCCTAAGAATCCTAACAATAATTCCAAACCATCCACTTGTGGCTTCCATCAAACCTTATCCTGATCATTCTATCCTATCCACATCCTATACAAAATGACCCTTTGGTCTTGATTGAAAATGAAGGACGTAAAATGTAAAAACATGTTCTCAAAAGTCTCTTGACATATCCACTCCTTTGGAAAACACATGCCTTTCATTGCATCCTATCACTACCCTATATGTTATCTGAAACTACATCATTAGCCTACATTGCAATACCATTTTCCCTTAGCTTGGTTAATATTAAACGGGATTGTCCTTGAGTGTCACATTATGCACTTCCTTCATCAGTTCATTCATCACCTTATAATGCCCTACACCTTGCTAGACATTAGGGGCAAAAAATTGTGATCTCGCTTGAGAATTAGTGATCAATTTAAAAATCCACAAATAAAATTGTTGGAATGACAATGGAAAGTTGGGATTGAGAGGTGAGGGGTGAATTAGTACCACAAAAATTTTTATAACTGAAACTGTTAATACCTATATACTGCTACTTGTTGTTTACCGGATTGAATAACTTGAAATTAAATTAATATAAAATTAATAAAACATAAAATCACAATATTCAAGTAACTGAGCTCATAACTCCATGATTTTGTTAACACAAAAATCCTTGGTTAGAGGACAAAATTGCGGTGTGGATGATACCTGCAACCTTCACTAACTGTAGTATAAAGGGTGCTCGGTTAGAGCTTACAAATTTTATCCATTTTGATAGCTTACCTGATTAAGAGTATACAAAGACTTGTTAGGTCTACTTGGTTAGAGGATTTTACAATATCTACACTTAGATATGTACCATGTTAAAGGTTTTACAAATATCAGATCGATTAAGATCTACCTAGTATTGGGATTTCTAGCTCTCAATACAATAGTTTTAACAACTTATCAATGTCTGCTATACTGCATCAATAAAAAATGTTGATAAGAATCTATGTGCTCTAAAATATTGTGTTACCTCAATTATAAATGGTAACACTACTCGGATTTTCTCTGATGTAGCTAGATATCAGCTCGGTGCTCTCTGCTCTGATCTTTGTTCTTCAATATAACTCCTTTAACAATATCAACCTTCTATGTACTCTGTCTCTTTTTCTCCTATGTCGTCTCTATTCTATTTTATAAATCATCCTTTAAGTATAATATTTATTTCCTCTTAATCTTATGTGTTAGGTTTTTGATTAATTGTTTCAACCATTATATCTTCTTTTCCACTCAGTGACTGTGTCACTTTTACCTTGGTACTTGGTGTTTTTCTTGGAAATAATAATCTTTGATTAACCACTTAATCTGCTTCTCAGATCTTCTCTTTAAATTATCTCGATCATTGATCATGTAACAAATTGATCTTTGTGCATTGTATGATCACAATTAATGTTGTTTCAATTCGTTAAATGTGTCTTTATCGCTTTAAAATCAATTAAGTAACTTGGTAGAGTAAGTTCTCTTCACTCTGTTAACTTGCTCTTTTAGTACTTAGTAATTATCAACTTGATGTACTTCATATGCACTCAGTGTTTGGTTAATTGTAGGCTCTCGGTGTAGTGTATGTGCTTTACCAAATTTACTACCTTGCTCGGTGTACTTTACCCACTTCTCATATATTTTATTTTCTCCTTTTCACCGATTGAATCTTTAGACTCATGTGACTTTGTCTTAACTAATGACAACAAAATATTCATAGAGATACAATCTCCCCCTTTGACATTAGTTGATAATTTTGACAAAAACCTCAAAGTCATCAAAAATTAGTAACTCCCCCTTGGATGCTACTCTATAGACAAGATATGTATAACTCTTCCCCTCTTGTTTTATTTTTCACATATCTATTTTTTTGTATTTTTTATTGATTCTATTTGTTTTGTTTTTTTTCAGAATTCTATCTATATTTCCCCCTTTTTGACAAAAAGTATCAACAGTAAAACTTAAATATCAAAAATGTGTTTATACCTTTGTTGTAATCTAGCTAGTATAGTCTCCCAAGTGTCTCAGAGATTCTGTAGTATCACAATGTATTCATTGATATCTATCGATAAATCAACTATAGTATCTAAGGTGCTAACCTCTAGAAAACTTGCTAGTTCTTTTCCTTTCTTTAGATGTATCTGCATTGATTGCATATAGGGAATAATTAGTTCTTGTAACTCAAGCAACTCTAATCTCAACTTATCTTCCTCATGTCTCAAAGAGAGATGAACTCCCATGAGTTCCTGTATCTTTGAGTAATATGTTTGGAATTCTCTAGGCTCGATAGTTAGCTTTGCAAGCTACTCAATCATCTCTTTCTTGATATATGCCTCCTTAATGTCCTAGCTATAGTTAGAAAGAATACAAACTTTCTGAAATAATGAAATGATGGACTACAATTGCTCTTCAATTTTAGAACATAACTCAGAAAGAGTTACATTTTCTATAGAAATGTTTTGTAGCAGGTCCTCCATCAATTTCTTCTCCATTGATGTTTTGTGAATCTTCAACATGTATTATGTCATGTCCTTGTTTGGTCCTTTGATTTTTTGGACTAGATTTCCAACTTGGTCTACTAGTGGCTCATACTCATCAATGGTAACTTCAGGAATAATCTCCTAGAAAACTTCTTTGACATCTTCTAGTATATCTACCTTTTTCTTATTATCCAATAGCTTTCCTGTTCATCTTTTCTTCCAACTAACTTGGCATAGATAGCCAATTCCTTAGGCTTCATTTTTTGGGGGTCTCCTATTGGTATTATGATAGGCTCATTCAAATCAATGATTTTCTTCCTTTTCTTACTCTTCTTCTTCTCACTCAATTTGCTCTCTCCAATAGAGAATTTAGAACGTGATTCCATTGTTGCATCTAGTGACTCGGTATGGTGACCGGCTATGATTTCCTCTAGTTTCACTTCCTCTTGTTATTTTGTTTCTTCTTTCTCTACACCCTGGCCATTTTTATTCGATTCCTGTAGCATTTATTTTTATGTATCTTATGGCTTTGGATGATTCTAAACTTTGGATGTGTCAGTCATTGGTGTGTTCAAATTTTTTCCTTTAGTATCGGTTGGAGCTTCCAACTCGGTATCCTTCTTATGTTCAATCTCGGTAGCCTCTGTCTTATCAACATTTCAATTTTTTGTGTCAACTGGTGGCTCGGTTTCCATAACTTGTGTAATTTGCATAGAAAAATAGCCTTGTACTTGTACCAATACAAGATCAGTACTCTATAATGGTGCAACATCTACATCCATATACTCAATGTCTGGTACTTGAAAGTCCATTACATATTCATACTTTGACAACTCCTTTGTAGGATCAATATGCTCTAATGCATCTTCAATGATTACTTCTACATTATGAATGGTAAGATCAATTAGATCTACTTGGCCTATTCTTTCCTTGATCCAAGTGGACTTTTCCACTAAAAATTCAAAGGTTCCCAATACCTTCAAAAATTATATCAAATCAAAGTGCTCGGCGAAAGAAACCCAATGCAACTCGAATGGAGTCAATCGGAGTTTGTTTGCTCGAGTTATGGACAGTTGAAGTTTGAGGAAAGAAAATGGGTGTTGACTGGTCAAAGGTTGACCAAATTAATGTTTTAGAAAATGTAAGTTGGGCAGATTCAAACCCCCATCCTGTCACTTACAAACCCCCATCCTCACCATTGCACCACATGCGCTAGTAGAAATTATTTTGGCTCTTATTATATTTAAATTAGTTTTCTCCTAATAAAAAGGAGAGAAAGCAGTGTGGAGAGGAATTGAACCCATGAACTTCTCTCACAATAACCAACATGCCCCTTGCAAGAGTTAAATTTTAAATTGCACAAAAACATATTTACTCTTTGACGACGACTCTAATTTCCATAAATGGTGGGCTAGTGCTGGCCCTTCATTCTCAAAAGTCATGATTTCCAACAAGCCAGCGGATTCATCATAGATAAAGTGGGATAAAATTATATCTAATCAGTTTAAATCCAATCACCATGAAGTCTAAAACATTAACCAAAATAATGGAAGGGTTATTTTAGGGGATTTTTAAGATATAATATTATTTTTGGCAGATTTACTATTAAATATGGGAGATTGTAAAATCATATGGTTATCTACCATATTTAGTAAATTTCTTGTATAAAAAGGGGTGAAAAGGGAGAGTGAACGGAGGATATGGAGAGTTGGATTTTGGGAGAGAAAATATTCTGAGTGTTCTTCCAGGTTGTTGAAGATTGTAATCTTTCTTAGGAGAGAGCTTGAAGCTCAGTGCAACCAGATCTTGTCACATTGACATTAGACTATTGGAATCATGTTTTGAAACTAAACAAAGGATCAGCCACTCTACTTGGAGGACCTGGAGACGCAGTCCATTTGAACAAACTCCGTAATCAACCTATGTGTTATGTTTGTATTCTCTTATCTCCTCTTCTCTTAATTTCAATTCTACAAATTTTAAAGCTTAATTTTCATTCTTGTAATTAAAATTAAGTTGTAAATGTTTTTTTTATTTTTCATTGTAAACAAACTTTAAGTTTGTATTAGCATTCATATTGCAAATAATCATAGATCCATCCTAATCAGATCATTCCTTTATCTAATCAATGATGGTTTCACTTTGATTCTTTGTTGCATCAGGTTTCTCGGTAGTAGATATGTCAAATATATCTCTCCATTTTGCATTAGTTTCCTTGTCCACAGATAGTATATCTCCATTCATGATTCTTAGGGATCTTCCCTTGAATATAAATCTTCTTGCATATTTTTGTAGTGCTTCACTAATCTCATATGGTGCTAGGTCAGGAACAGTATGTACAAGTGACCTCTCTCTCATTTCTCTTTTAGCATTAAGAGCATATTTCCATCTTGCATCAATCTTGTATCTTATTTTCTATCTCTATTGGGGTCAATCTGTATCTCATTAGTATCACCACAATATCTTCTTCAATATTTTTATTATCTTCATCATTCCATTTCTCATACTTTGATTGCCTAAAAGCTCCAAGTCTTCATCTATTCTTTAAATCTTCCAAAAAATCATCTAGACTTCATGGAACTCTTGAAAAATCTGCTACAGGTGTTGAGTTAGCTTCCTTTTCTGATTCAGTTTCACTCTCATTCTCAAGTATTAACTTTCTCCATGAACGTATAACTAGTTTTCCTCCTCGGGTTCTCATGTATGTTTTTCCTTTTGGTTGTGTTATCTCTACAACTACCTTTTCTTTTGGTTTCACTGAAGATCTGGTGTTTCTTCCAGTGTCTCTCGTGCTTGGTGAAGTTACAAGTGCAAGTTGTTTGTCAGCAATAAAAATATATTTCTCATCATTTGTGTCTTTAGCACTTTTCTCATCCACTCTTAATGTCTTGGATAGATTATCAATCATTTTTCCTGTCTTCTTGACTGATTTAGGTATCACAATGTTCTTCTTATTCCTTACTTTCACTTCTTCATAGGTTTCATACCTCTTAGCTTTGGGAACAACAGGTTTATCATGTAGTGCTTCAATATGTTGTGATCCAATATCAATATCTAGTTCATATCCAATTGGTTGTATCCATTCAGTTCTAGGATCAACAATCTTAATAATACAAGTGTCAATGTCAACCTTAAAACATATATTATCTTGATCATTTGCAACCAGTTGAGGTGGTATCATATACCTCTTGTGCATTCTTTCTTGGAAATTCAGAAAGTATTCAAATATTATTGCATCAAAATTATCTACTAAACTCTATATATACTCATTTATTTGATAAAGAATAGGTCTTCCGGGGATCCAAACTACATCTCCTATGGAAGGAAATGAATTTTGACAATAGAAGAAAATACATAACAATAATGAACCAAACTTCAATATGTTAGTCTTTTCTTTTCTGATTGTGTTCATATTGTCTTCTAATTGTTTTAGCAAGATTTCACATCCATCCAATTTAAGTCATTTCTTTACTAGCTTGTATGTCAAATCCACTGCTCCACATGGTACACTATCCACTCGGGATGATTGGAACACTCGGTATGATAAGATATTACAAGCATACCATAACTTGGGGTCTATCACTATGGATATCCTCATCCCTTTTCCATTCCATTGTGCTTTAGTGAGCTTAGTGAGCTTACCCTTGTTGATTTTCTTAGTGTCCTTGGGCTTGTCTCCGATGGGGAATCCAATAATAATATGCAATATGTCCTTAGTGATCTTAATAGGTTCATAACCACATGAATTGGTCATGTACTTGGCTGAGTTCCATTCTTATCCATTATGTCTTAAAAACCCTCGGTAAGTGAACGTGTGTCAAACCTTTTTCTTCTAGGTGAATATGATCATCCTTCACTTTCCCATTCTTGCACAACTTTTTGAATGATGTATCTATCTTCGCTTCGCACAATCCTCAATCTTACAATGTATAAATGTGTGGACATCTTAAAATAATATAACCTTGGTGGTATCAAAGATATGGCTCCCATCATATATGTTTAGGCGGATTTAGTGGGGGTTAATTTATATTTTGGATTCACTCATTCTACTTCCTTCACAACTATATGTATATGTAACTTTGGTGCCATGAATAACTTCAAATACTTCTATTAAAAAAACTAGGGAACACTTTGATAAAACATGACTTTGCAAACTCAACTTGGAATGAATTAAATATCTCAAATGTTTATCAATATTATTGCAAAGATTCATAAATACCTCATAATCACTTGAATTCACTTGGGATAGTCGCTTGCAAATATGCTCAATGTTCTTCTAAAAATGTTAGGTTCAAATGATTTACAAAATGACCTATTTATACTTTTTCCATGATTAGGGTTTCCAACGGCTCTATTAATGTGAATTAAATGTTCTTACCGAGTCCCTTTTTAACTTTATACTAACTGCATAGTTACTTTTCTCGATCAAGTTAAATAAAATAACTATATATAACAATGTTCATCCAAAACTTATACAACTTATCCAATTGCATCTCAATATGTTGATATGGATCTCAATTCTAACTCTAGGAACTAAATTAGATTTATTATAAGCATGCAGTTCCTACATACCTCTCACCAACTAGGTGGAGATCAGTGCAACCAAATCAGTAGAGATGGTGTAGTCTATGCTTCTAGATGATGTCCCTTCATCCTGAGTCTTTTTCCTCCAAATTCTATTTATTTATTCTCATATTTCCTCAACATTATTAGGGGCTTTTACTTGAGGTTCATCTTTGGTAGGTGCATCACCTCGGTATCTACAAGTCCTTGCAATATGTCCTACCTTATGAAAATGAAAACATGTCATGTCAAGGTTTCTCCATGCTCTTTTATTGCTCCTTTCATGCATCAACATGCAATTTGTAGAAATGTGTCCATACCTTCCATAGGATAAAAATGAAATTCTTGTATTATAGTCACATGGTATATAAATTTCTGCTCGGTTGGTTTTATCATTCTCTTGGTTAGGTTTCCAATTGTCATTTATTTTCTTTATTCTGCACTCTTTATCTTTATGTCCAAATTTATTACAATTCTTACAGTAACCATCAAACTTAGGTTTCCTTGTTTTGTTAGTAAGACTAGTTCTGCATTCAAATGTTTTATGTCCATACCTATTGCATCTAAAACAATATTCATCAAACTTATCTCTACTCGATGACTTACCTTTCCTACTCCTACAAACATAGCAATATGTCGAGTAGAAAAAACTTTAGTGGCGATTATTTGCCATTTGGCGAATGTCACATGTCGATGACCCAAGATTTGGAGAATATTTTGCATATATTGGATTGACCCTATTGCCCAAAATTTATTAATATTGGGTCCAATGCCCGGGCCCGTCGCCCATCGGTTTATTTAATTTTCTCCATTTCTTACACATTATCACCAATGGAATATAATTTTTGGTCCCGATAAATTTTAAAAATTAGCCCATAATTTCTAAGTGACCCCAAATTGATGGCCTATATTCACCAATAGTTTTATACATATATATTTATAGGCGGCCCCAAATTTGCCTAGCATTTTCCAGATGCGTGTCTCAAATTGATGCAATTTGACCAACTTTATTAATCATACGAAGGTATTGGATGACCCATAATCACCTCAGAAATAACACAAGACGTGTTATAATTACGCGGGCTTCGCCAAATATTTGTATACCTAATAACTCTCGCCAAATTTGCCAAATAAGGATTATTATAAAAATAGTCATAGATCACTGTTATTATACACCATTTGTTTCAGTTATTTGATCGATAGTGAAGTTTCAGACTGTTGAGTACAACTACATACTGCATTGGAGAGTCGCAACTGAAATTGAATTTGAGGCAAAGGTAAGTGATACTTATTCTATGACTCTGTAATTTTGAGTTCATTATTATTTAGTGGGAACCAGTTAGCAAAAAGTGGTGACCAGGGATACCTTAGACATAATTTTAGGGCCAATGAATCATTATTCATATTTATATATTATAGTCTATTGTCACTTCTTCAACAATTTAACATTTGTTTTTTGCATTGGAACTCGTTGAAGAATCAAGATCTTGAACAAGAATAAGGGTAAGGCTCCTGCAAGTGGGGAAAGCTAAGAGAGGCTAGAAAAATGCAGAACCTTATCATTGTACTTTGGTCATGGTGTTGGATACATTTCTGTCCAAAATTAGGAAGTTGCTTCATCACAAGTAGATTTTGAAAATTCACAACCTGAACCTACACAAAATATTGAAGTAGGCAAACCTGATATCTCAAATCACAATGAACTTGAAGAATATTTTTAGTTAAATACCCAAAGTATCCATATTGATATAATTGACTTGGATGAGAATGGGAATGTCAGAGATGATGATGGTGCATGGAAGAAGAAAAGAAAAATACAATTCAAAGAAGGATAGGGAATCAAAAAATGATCAGAAGTGGGAACTATCGAGGAATTTTCAAATAGAATGGGTGTCAAAGTATCCATTCATTGAATCAGTGAACAATCCAATTGAAGGTCAGCCTCTGGTATAATGCAAATGTAAGATTTGCACCAAAATAAATAAGAAGGAAAAGAGGTTGCAGTTAAAAATTGATACCATAGAGAAGCATATGGGTAAATTTTACGAAAAGAAAACCATAGATGGAGTTGAAAAATAAGTGATAAGATGGAAAAAAAGGAGGAATCCTTGCATGTTAGGAATTTATAATTAGATGAATTTCAGAAGAATATACAGATGAATCCTGCTCAAGTTAAAGGCTCTATTGAAGATTGTTTTGGAAAAGCATTGGAAGTAGAACTAATGGGAAAAGTTTTTTAGTTATGTGTTGTCTTTAATATTTTGAGGAGAGGGCATCCTATGAAATACTACCCATCATTGAGTGTTTTATTACACTTTATGAAAGTTCATAACTATCCTAACAGTCACTGGTCAGTAAATAGTGGATGGGAATGGGCAAGTTGTCTTGCCAAGGTTGAAAAGGATGATCTAAAGGAAAAAATTAAACAGTCAAATTTTATTGCATTGTCTTTAGATGAGGTTACAGCAGTAGATAATACTTCATGGGTATTCATGCATGTTTATACTATACACAATTTTGTCTGCCAACCTCATCTATGAACTGTTTCTAAAATGAAGGATAATGCGATAGCAAAAAATTTATTTGAACTAGTAAAGAGTTCTCTAATTGAATATGGAGGTATAAATGACATGATGATTTCCAATAAGTTGGTGTGTGTTGGAGCGGATGGGGCTTCAGTAATGCAAAGCCATAGGAGTAATCTTTGCACAAAGATACAATCTTCTTGTGTACCCTATGTTACTCCCATTCATTGCATGGCCCACAAAATGAATCTAGATTTTGGATTTGTCAGCAAGCATGCTCCTATACAAAAAAATTGAATTTTTAATCAAAGATCTCTACCAATACTTTTGTCAAAGTTTGAAATGATTGAGGGAATTTCAACACTTTTCCAAAATACTAACCGATGGGAACAAGCTTCTGAAGGATAATGATACTAGATGGATCTCTTTGGATGGACTAGCGCATCGAGTGTTTTTAGAATATAAATCATTTCTTGGTCTAATGAACTCAAGTCATGAAGAAGCAGGGCTACCCAAATTTACAAATTTGTTGTGAAGGTTAAGTAATGTAGAGACACTCTTAACGTTAGAAAGTCTTCTCCCCTACTGGAGGAAATGAGAAATATAATGAAAAAGGTATATTGCATAATATGTTGTGCATCATAAATTGACATGCATGACGCTCGATAATCTCTATCGATCATGCCATGATGTAAAATTTTCCATCTAGCTTAAAATCATAGATTTGAACAATCCTGACAAATTTTTAAAGATCGGTGCAAATGGGGAGTTATGTGCATAAGTACACAGAGTTGAGATACCAATGCACTAATTTTCTAGGGTCGATTCTAAGGAACCAAGAAAGAACCACAAGAAGCAAATATCTAGTGTTAAAATGGAAGACTTTACCAAGATCATTGAGTGTGTAACTGCTTTTGTGAAGCGCATTGCCTATGATATTTCCTCAAAGATTAGAGAAATGTTCCCTCTAGTAAAACTACTTAAATCCATGGCTATTGTGTTTCCTCAATATTGGAGTATCAAAAATTCAAAAGATTATCGAACTAAGCTACTAACTTTGATAGATCATTTTTGCAAAACCAAAGAGTTAAATGGAGTAACTCTAAATGGAATTTTAGATGAATATCATTTGAGGGAGCAATGGGGCTATTTTTCATTGATAATGAGGTAAAAATATAATATTATTCAGAACCCCCACAAAGATGGATAGGCAACAAGGCTTTGGAAAAATCTAGCTGAGAGAAAAATGTTGATTGATTCAATATTAGAATTTTTCAAGCTTGTTGATTTAAGCCTGACCATGATATTGGGGTCAGTGGAGGGTAAGAGAGTTTTTAGTGCTTTGGGGTTCCTTAAGTCAAAGCTATGAAACAAATTAGACAAGAATTTGGAAATTTACTTGAGGCTCTATACGTCCATGTATGAAGTCAATACTTTTCCTTGCGATAGGGCACTAAAATTGTGGAGGAAGAAATGTCAGAGAAGAGTTTTGGGCAACATTTCAAACCTAAGTGGGAGTTCTAGAGACAATGATGTTAATTTCATTGACCCATGTACTGGTACTAGTACTAATAGTGTTGAACTTCAATTAAGCGGAGGTATGCAGAGTGAAGAAAACATATCGAAGAACCAAGGAAGCTATGAATTTGGTGGTGATAATCCAAGGATCCCAATAATGATATGATGTAGCAACTTGAACCTTTGTAGAAGTAGCAGGTCCTAGGTATTTATTAAAATTTTTGTTGTAGTCTACTACCAGTTTCTATATCTCATCATCAATCATGCATAATATCATATTCCAATGTTAAAAACATAAATGTGGTTGATAATGTCATCAATTCTATAATTAATAATGGTTTTAATTTGCATTAATCAGCTCATATGGTACAATTCTTAAAGGATTTTTTTTTTTTTGAAAACATAGCAATTCATATGATACAATTCTTAGAAATAGAGATTCTCATTAATTTATTTACAAATATGACATAATGTAATAATTCATTCATTAATAGTAGTAAGAACACAACTCTGTGTGATTTTGTTTGCAAAAGTGAATTGACAATGAACTATGACTCAAGAGTCAATACCCATTTTAAATTTCATCATCCTTAGCAAATGACCCTGAATTCCCTTTTATAGAAACAAGGGAGCAACAATATCTTCAGGTTGATTTGCCTAATGTGAAGTCTCAAAATAAAAATCAGTAAGAGTCAAGACCAATATAACATCTCTACAATAGTACATTTTTGCCTTTAACATACCGGTTTAGTAAATTAGCAATAACATTATAGCATCTGCTACATTGATCCTGTTCAAAAAACAAAGTTTAAACTTGTTACTTTTAACTCAATTCAATTCATTATAAATATAATATAGAGATGATTGAAACTGAAAGTACTTTAACATACTATTATTGATGAGATGATTCTGCTAGTTTGTTTAGTATGCTCCATTCTGCGTCGTTTGGAAGGTCAATATTTGTCAAGTTATAGTAAATGACCTGCAACCTCGTCAGCCATCCATACTTGTTAGAGTGACTTGAAAGCAATGATCCTTCCAATACTGCATTCAAAATTTTCAATGGTTTGATGCACTTTGCAATGCCTTCATGAGTTGTGTCTTGAGGAAGCTTGCCTAAATTAGTCCTCAATGTGTCCTCCAACTTTTTTTTGTAAGCTTCTCTTCCAACAAAATTTTTTAATGAGTTACTAGGACCAAGACTCAAAAAACCAAGACCTAATATTTTGGTTGTTGTTTGATTCATCTTGGCGAGCTTTCTCTCAAATAAGGAAAGCGTTTCCTCCACTTCCTTTAGTTTCTGATATTTTTGAAAGATAGAGTTTGTGTTTATTGATGCACAAATGTGGTCATGAATTCCATTGCTTTCCAAATGCCTGTCACTGGTTGTGTTGATTGATGCAAAATCTGTTTTGCATTTTTCTCTCACTGACAAATTTTTTTGTTCTTCTCAATGTTCTCTTTGAGCTTCCCAAATACATCTCTAAGACTTTTATTCAATTCAAACCAATCACACAACCTATCACCAGTCACCTTTATTTTCCCCCAAAGGTATTTTTTTATTTTCTTGACTGTATTTTTCACTTGGTCATTCAAGATGTTTTTGTAAGTTTTAATTGTATTATTTTCCTTCTTTAGCTCTTCTCTCAATTCTGACAACTGGTGTTCACTATGTTTTTTTATTTTCTCTCCTTTCTCTTCCTATTGGTTTGCTTTCTCTTCCCACTATTTTTCTTTTACCCTCTCATTCTCCAATTCTTTATTCAGGGTATTGTTTACATGTGCCGCATTGTCGACGCTTTTGTATAAACTTAATGAAGAGGCTTTTTCATCCTGAAGATTTTTATTTATCTCTTCCAATTTTTCCCTCACAATTTTTAGTTCTGCCTTCATATGTTCTTTTTGTCCAATTGCTTCTTTAGAGGATGAATTTTTTATCCTTTTCTGTAATTCTTTGCACCTGTTATCTACTGCTTTCTCCTTTTCCTTTTCATTTTCCAAGTATTCCTATAACTTTTCTATTCTGCCCTGAAGCTTTTCTCTCTCTCTCCGACTTCATGACTGAACTATAGACCACTTGGCTGGTCATTTTTGACACATTTATCTTGTCAACATTTTTAATTTTGGATAAATATATTTGGAGGGTGCTAACTTAAATTCAAATGGATCTATCTGACTCTCTGGTGGATTGTTATCTCTAGCTAGGGGCATAACAACCATGAACTCCATCATTTCTTTGTTTGGGTCATATGTGGGAAATAACCTATTCGATGTAGGTTCTACATTAGGAGCTACAACAAATTTATCCCTCTTCACTGTCTTAGTATTTTGTCTATTCCTATTGTAAGAAATGGATCAAAATCTGTAACACTCTAGAATGACGAGGGGTTAGTAGCACCAATTTGCAATGGGGGAAATCGATAGAAATAAACTACTAACAACGAAACTACGAATCAATAAAATATACAAGAAAATAAGAGGAAAACAAATGAATGCAACCCCAATTGCTTGAATCTTCTATTGTCTCTCTCTACTCCTTTCAAAATGTTGTTTGTGTGATGCTTAGTATTGGTGTGGGCAGCGTTTATGACTTGGGAGCGTCGAGAAGATGATATTGAATGTGTGTGTGATCACAAGATGGATTGATGCTTAAACCAATCTGACAAAGTAATGGTGCATGTGAGCTTGAAATCCTGGATCCTTCAAATGGTTATGAAGGGTTTTTTATATAGGAAGTGAGAATGATAAGAATGGTTGAGATCAATCTCAGAGATAGGAAGATGAACGGTTGAGAAACTGGAGAAGCCATCAATAAACTCCACCTCTTCAATTGAGAGAGAGGAGATAGAGTTTGGTTAACTGAAAAGATAATTTTGAGTTACCTTTTAGAACTAAAGATGTGGGTGGAGAAACCCATGTGAACTGAAGAGGTGGGTGGAGTAACCCATGTGATCTAATTAAAGTTATCTCTTTGAAGATAAATGAATATTTAATTCATTTTTGAATTTAAAGTTTTCAACATGTGAGATAATTGAATTATTTTTTATTTAGAATTGCATTATTTGAATGAAATTAAATTAATTTAATTAGTAAGTTTGGATATTTCAATTTAAACTTTGGGAAATTGAATTTAATTAATAAATTACTAAAAATTAATCGATTAAGGTTAATTAATTAAATAATATTAATTATTTAATTAAGTTTGGTAATTTGATTAGACGATTTGGGGAATGAATTTAGAAGAAAAAGATGATTAATTAATGATTAAAAAACTATTAATTAATAGATGAAATAAATTTAGAATAAAATAGATGATTAATTAATGATTAAAAAACCATTAATTAATAGATGAAAATTAGTGTTTTTAATGTCAAGTCGCAAGTCTGTCCATTTTAGGGTGTCTACATTTGCCCCTCTTTGATGCATTGTGGCTTCTGCAGTGTGCCAAAGATTCTTTGTTTTGTTCTTGCCACAGCTTGCCCTGGCGATAGCAAGTGTATTTATGCCCCCTCAACAAATTTGAGTGAAAAGTTACGACATGAGCGTTAATTTGTTGAAACTACAAATTGATAATCCCGGTATCTGACTCATCTTGAAAATATTTCATTATGCCCCTGATATTGAGTGTTGAAGTTTCTGGGGTCCGGGAAGATAAATTTGAGGTTCTAGATGAATTAGGGTTTTTTCAAAACCTTTATAAATAGCTAGGTGAGCCATTAATTTGTCACTTTACACTCTTCGAGCTTTGGATCTTTGGTAAGTTTGTCTCTTGTTATCTCTACTTTTTTCTGTGTTTATTGAGCTATGGCGGGAATTCCTAGGGTCGTGCATATGTCTGATCATGTTTGCACTTTTTGTTGTCCAGCTGTTGTAGGACGTCTAGTGAGTGGCCTTGTCCCTTTGTCATTAATGCTTCATTTATTATGGTTTGAAAAAAGTAGATTTTTTGTCTTTTTTGCATATGATGTCACAATAGGCCATGATTTTGCCAAAATTGTTGGTCTTGTGTCGTGATTGCTGGTTGCATGCCGCAATTGATAATTGTGTCACATTCGCATGCTTTAATATCGCAATTGTTGGTAGCATGCCGCAATTTCTGGTAGGGTGCCACAAATGTCTTAAAAATGCCCCATTTTCCCTAAGAATGCCACAATTGAACTATTTGTACTTTATAGCTTCATTTTGTACTTTATTTGATAAGCTAGTTTTTGTCTTGATACTGATATTTTCTCTTCTGATGTTTTGCACTTTTTCGGGACTATTCTGCATTGCCAGGAGTCAAGACCCGTCAGGTTAGTATATTGATTATAGTTATCTAAGGCCGAGAGAGATTTCTTGAGGCAGTTAGGTCTTGTAAGGTATAAATTATGGATGATCTCCTAAATGGAGTTTGTACAATAGAGATATGTATATAAAAGAGACCTATGCCCTAATTTAACCATTTATATTTAATTTGTAATTGATAATGGATAGAGATTTGGAAATGAAAGCAAAGATTAATGGAGTAAAATACCTACCTCACATCATAGCAGATCTAAAAATACCATTTTTTGAAGCCTGTGCTGAGTTTCTAGAAAATCTAAGACCAGATCTGGAATAGAAACATAGAGATGAACAAAACCCAGAAGTATTTTTCCATTCTAACACAGTTCCAATTTGTACCCTCAAGTTAATGTCACCATTAACCTAGAATTTTTTATTATGACCTAGGGTAGAATCAACTTAAAAAGTCTCCAACAGTAAATCTATTTTCGGATCCCGAAAGTTTTCCCAAAAGGGTATCTGAATTTGCGCTCTGATCCACTATTTTTGAACCTGTAGCTCCCAAAACAGCACCTGCAAATATCTGAAAAAGATGGGTTTTGGGGTGGCTATATAGGGTTTTGCCTTAGTCAAACCCCCATTTTGGTGATCTCCACCTCCATGAATAGCTAAATATAGTAGAATGTATGTGTGTGTTGCTCTTGGAAAGAGCTTCAAATGTGTAATGTCAAGATCTAATCCTCTAGATTAAAACCCTAACATGAATTGAAAATGAGAAAGCAATGCATAGATTTGAATATGATAAAGAAAGAATACCAAGCCCCCAAGGCTAAATTATTCCTACCAAACTCACTATCCGTAGTTGCTACCCCATGATAGTATCTTTTGAATGCTTGAATGTTGAAAATGAAGGATCCAAGAAGAAGGAAGGAAGGAAGAAGTCTCTCTTGCTCCAAAGAAGATCCACAATGGCTTGTCCACAAAAATGCTTGTATGTATCAATGCATCATCATATCTTGTCCTTCTATATCATCCTCTTTCTTTCTTGCATCATCATTATATCATCTTACGATTCTCTCTCATGTTCAAATGAAGGCACAAGAGAGTGTTTGTATAGAGATCTCAATATAGACCTCCTAGGGCAATGCAAGGGACCCAAATTCAAATTTAACCTTGAATTATGGTCCAATTACAATAAACAACCAAGGAGGGGATGTATTAATCCAAATATCAAGGAAAACACTTTCGCATATGGATCCAAGGACCTATTTCAAGTTTTAAAACCTCGATAAGTTCCAGATATAAAAGTGGGGACCACCTCCTGACAGAGGTCAAGGTCGACCTCGACCTTGACCTAGGTCAAGGATGACCTAGAACTTGACCTAGGTAAAGTTTGACCTTGATTTTGACCTAGGTCAGAATCAACCTCAACCCAGACCTGAGGTTTCATGCTGGTCTCCTTGGGAAATTTGCAAGATTCCCAGGTCAACCGGGGACCCAAGAAGGTGAGAAAACACACCAGAATGTTGGATAGAGGCACAAAGGCCAAAGACTGGGTATGATGAATATTTAGGAGATCAAATACATAGGTTCTACCTAAAAATGGAGTCATATAAAGGGAAATTAAGGAGGACCCAAAGGATCTTAACCCTAATTTCACCTAGAAATGCAGAATTAAGTGCATGTGCATCCTAAATGCAAATCTAATATGAAAATGTACTAAATGAGGGTGATAAAACTACCAAAATGGAAGTGCTTCAATTTTAAGATGATAAATTTAGTCCCCACTTTACCTTAGGTATGATAGTACGTGAATATGCAAGCTAAAGTAAGAAAATATTGTAAAGTAAAAAGGATATAGCCAAGTCCTCAATGTGGAGATCCTGCAAGAAACCGTTAGTATTTGCACTTTGTAGCACACAAATTTAATGAAAATCCATAGAGAACCTAAGCCTTACTAAGATGGTTTTGAGAAGTGCATAGAGCCCCTTATTCCCCCCTATTCTAGCTTACTAATTTTGAAAGGTGAAACAGGGTGATAAAGTTAGATCTATACACTAGATATGAAATTTATTGAAAATTCCTTTCCTAAACCATTTAGGAGGATTCAAAATCTTCCTAAACCAATTCAAGAGTTTAGGTATCTAAATCATGATTCTAACACCACTAATGACACTAAAAATGGAGCTACCAAACTCAAGTTATGATGAAAAGAGTGAATGCCTATCTAAATGCATGTAAAGGGAAATTTGAATTTGAACTAAGTAAAGTAAAAAAAAACCCTAATAAAAACCCTAATAAAACCCTAATTTGAAGCTATAAATAAGATTAAGAAACACTTACCTTCTCATTCTTACCATTTTTAGAGCTTGGAAACAAGGAGAAAGATGCCCAAGAGAGAAGAACTTTGAGCGAGTCGCACAGAGGTCCTGAGAGAGTGCCTGGCCAGTGGACAGCCACTGCCTGAAGTAGGTTCCTTGTTTTGGTGTTTGTGATTGATAAATTCCTATTTTTATAGGGAAGGTTGACCTTGACCCAAAAAGGTTGACCCTAACCCAGTTATGTCGACCTTGACCCTTAAAGGTCGACCATAACTGGTAGGGTCCTGTCCTTTCTAGGGATAAGGTCGACCCTGACCCAAAAAGGTTGACCCTAACCCAGAAAGGTCAACCTTGACCCAAAAAGGTTGACCTTGACTAGGTCAAGTGATTATTGTAGTTGTTTGATGATAGATTATTGATATGATGTTCTTTGTGCTTACAGGATCTTGTCTGTCTCTGAGAGCACCCCTTTGGAGGACTTTTACTGACTGTCAAAGAGAACTTGTCTGAGCTACAACAGGATGAGATATAGCTATTGAGAGATGTGGGATTGTACTGGGTAGCAATCCTACCATAGATGAGGTTCCATTGGTCCATGATATTAGCCATGATAGAGAGGTGGGATGAGGACACTTGTTCCTTCCATCTTCCATCAGGAGAGATCATGATCACACTGGAGGATGTATATAGGATCCTACGACTTCCAGTCTGAGGTGAGCCTGTTAGACCGAGAGTGCAGCAGGGTCCTCCTGAGGTGTTTTCAGATGGGAAGTATTGTTTGGGATGAGTACCACAAATGAGGACCTAATAAGATAATATCAATCTATCATCCATACTAGTAGGTCCAACACCCTTGGTACGGAGAGTGATGCTATGTATACTCTCTTTGGTTGTAATACACAACACAAAGGGTACAATTTTCTTAGCACCTTTCACCCATCTCATACGTAGGATAGAGTGACAAGATTTTTTTATCATGGTGCCACAGCATGTTATCCCATCTTTACCATGAGTTGAGTCAGTTAGTGAGATTTCAGTGGGAGAGTCTTACAGTGTGCACCTTGCTACAAGTTTGTATGTTTGAGCATTATACATGAACATGACCATAGAGTGTTCCGGTGATGGTAGATGTGAGCACACCGAGAGCTTTTTCATATCCGCTAGCTATTAGGAACCTGTGTGTTCCTTCTATTTATTTTGTTAGTGTAGTGTTGTTGGATGCATATGCTTTGTAAGTCATCCCGTGAGTATAATTTATTATCCCACATGCATAGGTAGTATTACTTTTATAGATCATACTTAGTATATAAGAGTAGGTTGAGGCCTTTGATAGATACCGACGAATTTATTGTATTGAGCTTGCTCAAAGGAGGTTACCCCCTCGAAGTGGCCCGTGATCAATAGATTCATTCTGAGTTCTGCTATTGCTCTATATTCTGTTATTTCATGCATTCTCACTAAATTGTTGTAAGGAGGTTCCTCTCATCTGGTATCAGAGCACTTTCTTGGGCTCGCTGGGTGGACATTACATCAAATTTTTTCTGTCAGGCCTTCAGGTTCCTTTCATTCTAATATCTTTTTATTGCAGTTATTTCGTATTTGAGTGAATTTTCCTTGTTTTCATTCTGTTTCCTGTCACAGTTCCGCAGAACACTTGAAATATCATTTCGCATACTTCCTTCCTTGGCGACCCAACCCCAAATTCTACATATCGAAGCCCTAAATCCCTCATTTATCTAATTTTAGGGTTTTCCCTATCTTTTTCGCTTCTCATCCAATCGCCACCAAACTGAGCCACAAGATCCAATTCCTCATTCTGCTCCCTTGTCCCTCTTGGACTGCTCGCCTCATTTCGCCTCCCCAACCCTGAAACCCTCAT
>MU225616.1:180946-191461 GCA_018584345.1 Thuja plicata | reverse complement strand
TAAGCTTTGAGGACAAAGATTTTTTCTAAGGGAGAGGGGATGTTAGGAACCTGTGTGTTCCTTCTGTTTATTTTGTTAGTGTAGTGTTGTTGGACGCATATGCTTTGTAAGTCATCCTGTGAGTATAATTTATTATCCCACATGCATAGGTAGTATTACTTTTATAGATCGTACTTAGTATATAAGAGTAGGTTGAGGCCTTTGATAGATACCGACGAATTTATTGTATTGAGCTTGCTCAAAGGAGGTTACCCCCTCGAAGTGGCCCGCGATCAATAGATTCATTCTGAGTTCTGCTATTGCTCTATATTCTGTTATTTCGTGCATTCTCACCAAATTGCTGTAAGGAGGTTCCTCTCACTAGCAGATGTCTGGCAGTACGGAGATATCCTCTTTTGGAGGGTATGCTTTGACTGTATACCAGGTATTGATTTTATATGGAGACCATACTATCGGATGACAGGATGGCCAGATACTCGACACCAGTTGAGACACTCCTAGTAGCGCAAGCTACTAGAGGGTCCTACCAGTCATGCAGTGATGCCATATTATTATGATAGAGTGATGAGATGGTTTGGTTTGACACAGGGGGTCCCCTGGATAGTACCTCAGTATGAATATCTGACGAGATACTATCAGAGACCCAGCACCATATGCCAACCCACAATAGCAGATAGCATAGATAGCGAGATAGATGAGACCGAGGATACAGAGGTAGATCCCAATATATCTCATTTAGGTGTGAGTAGAGAGTCTATCAGATATTGGAGTTTACAGGGGACCCACCCCATCTTCCCTGATGACTACCCTATAGGTGATCCAAGTCTTTCAGATAGAATGCACTGAGGTGGTGACCTACCAGAGGAGGAGGAGGAGGATCATAGAGATGAGGAGCAACCCATCCCCGAGGGAGATCCCATGGAGGAGGAGAGGGTAGAGGAGAGAGTAGAAGAGAGAGCATATGATATGCCCCCAGATGGTAGTACAGGTGCAGATGATCAAGCGATCCATGTTGTACCATTGAGATCATGACGACCTCCCCTTGCACATACAAAGACACCACCACCTAGACCTAGACATAGCAAGCAAGGACAGGGTAGTCACTCCATGCCCCCACCATCTAGATCCTTTGGTGACACCCAGGAGGGAGATCTAAGTATGGTACATGTAATTTGATTAGAATATTTCAAGTAAATGTTTTTCTAGAAGAAGTACTAAAAGATAAATATTTTGAATTCTACAGCTAGCGTAACGGAGTGGAGGAGCTTTGTGTCCAAGGTTCTGAAGGATACATGTATATCCTAGTGACTATCAGCTAGCGAGCAAGACTCCCTTATTGGACAGAGGGATCCCAATAGGCATGCAGATATTTTTTCATGCATCTAGCAAGAGCTAAGGTTATGCAAAGAAAGAGAAGAGAAATTGATGACTGACCTACAGAGAGCTCATGAGCGTAACTATGAGATGAGAATATCAAGGAGTTGCACAAAGACTACTATACCGAGATCTTCAGCCTCATACCACAGAGCAGAGAGCGCTGGGATCTACTGACCCTCGGAGTGTAGAGATAGAGATTGATAGCCATGACAAATATTCAATATATGTACCAAACTCATGGAAGTTTATATATATGTGAAAAAATTTGATTGCCCAGTTAGTTCTATGATTGATTACTTGTTCTTTTCATCAATACACAAAAACTTAACATAAAGAAAGAATGAACTTATGTATGAATGTATTCAAATCACATAACCTACAAAATAGACAGAACTATTTTATAGGGAATACATAAATACATAAAGTAAATTGATGTGTTAGGGATAATAACGTTTGAGATGCATAATATTAATAGGTTCCTTAAGGGGAACACCATTCATATCAGCAATCTTATAAGCACCTAAAGTAAAATCTTCAATTACCACAAAAGATCCAAGCCAATTAGGGATAAATTCCCCTTTTTCACTAGGTAAAGCATTCACATTCCTTTTATTTTTATATAACACTAAATCACTTACCAAAAATGATCGTTTAATCACCTTATGATTATACTATTTTCGAAGAAATTTATGGTAAGCCTTATGTAGACACCCAAAAATGGACAAGCTTGTGACTTGACATTAAAAACACTAATTTTCATCTATTAATTAATGGTTTTTTAATCATTAATTAATCATCTATTTTCCTCCAAATTCAATCCCCAAATCATCTAATCAAATTCCCAAAATTAATTAAATAATTATTTTTATTTAATTAATTAACCCAAAATTAATTATTTAATTAATTTTGGGAATTTGATTAGATGATTTGGGGAATGAATTTGGAGGAAAATAGATGATTAATTAATAATTAAAAAACCATTAATTAATAGATGAAAATTAGTGTTTTTAATGTCAAGTCACAAGCTTGTCCATTTTTGGGTGTCTACATTTGCCCCTCTTTGATGCGATGTGACTTGTTGCAGTGTGTTAAAGATTCTTTGATTTTGATCTTGCCCCAACTTTCCCTGGTGATAGTAGGTGTATTTATGCCCCCTCAACAAATTTGAGAAAAAAGTCATGACATGAGCGTTAATTTAGATGTGTGACAATGTTAAATTAGATGCCTCCTTTCGTGATTTGTGATTCCCAAGCTTTCCAAAGGCGGGGGTTTGTAGCAATGGTTTACAATGATAGAAATACAATACACAAAAGATACCAATAACGAATAACTCGAAACGTAACCAATAAAATGTACAAGCAAAGAAAGGAAAACAAATGAATGCAAACCCCAAAATGCTTCAAGCTTCTATTGTCTCTCTCTACTCCTTTCGAAACGCTATTTTTGATGATTAGTATTGGTATGGGCAGCGTCTATGACTTGAGAAGTGTCAAGAATTTTCTAATTGAAATGGGTATGTGATCGCAAGATGGCTTGAATGCTAGAACCAAACTGACAGAGTAATGGCGCACGAGAGCTTGAAATCCTGGATCCTTCAAATAGTTATAAAGGGTTTATTATATAGGAATTGGGGATGAAATGAATGGTTGAGATCAATCCTAGAGATAGGGAGATGAACGGTTGAGATTAAAAGGCACTGGAGAAGCCATCAGTAAACTCGACCTCTTCAACTGGTAAAGAGGAGATAGAGTTTGGTTGACTGAAGAGCTAATTGTGAGTTACATTTTAGAACTGAAGAGGTGGGTGGAGTTACCCATGTGAACTGGAGAGATGGGTGGAGTAACCCATGTGAACTGATTGGAGTTATCTCTTTGAAGATAAATGAATATTTAATTAATGTTTTCAACATGTGAGATAATTGAATTCTTTTTTATTTAGAATTTCTTTATTGAATGAAATGAAATTAATTTAATTGAAATTAATTTAATTGGAAGAATTTAATTAGTAAGTTTAAATATTTCAGTTTAAACTATAGGAAATTGAATTGAATTAATTAATTAATGGTAATTAATCAATTAAGGTTAATTAATTAAATAAAATTATTTATTTATTTAATTTTGGGAATTCGTTTAGATGATTTGGGGAATGAATTTGGAGGAAAATAGATGATTAATTAATGATTAAAAAACCATTAATTAATAGATGAAAATTAGTGTTTTTAATGTCAAGTCGCAAGATTGTCCAATTTTGGGTGTCTACATTTTCCCCTCTTTGATGTGATGTGACTTGTCGCAGTGTGTCAAATATTCTTTGATTTTGATCTTGCCCTAGCTTGCCCCGACAATAGTAGGTGTATTTATGCCCCCTCAAAAAATTTGAGTGAAAAGTCATGACATGAGGTGATGTGATCTGATTGGAGTTATCTCTTTGAAGATAAATGAATATTTAATTCATTTATTTAATTAATGTTTTCAACATGTGAGATAATTGAATTCTTTTTGATAATTCACAAAAGGAGGCATACGTTTGGTGATTTGGATCTGGCATTTAACAGATCCAATATAAACCTAACTCCCTAAGAACCGACCTCTCATCCTCAGACAATGAAGTGGATGAATCTTGACACTTCTCAAGATTACATTAAATTAGAGCAATTCAATTCTCCTCTTTATGGTGATGATGCTAAAATAAAATGCTCCTCTTTCTTCAATGCAATTCTTTATATATATATTAGAGAATTTAAATGTAAATTCTCACTTCTTGACTTTGATTTTCCTCATGTTTTCATGTGATGGCTGGCTTACCTGGACTCACACACATATCTGACCGAGTTCGAACATATCAGAGGTCAGTTGGTGTAGGAAATCCAGTGAGTATTCTCACTTTGCATGTCATTAATACATGTTTTTCTCACTTTTAAAAAAATTTGTTTTCTATATTGAAATGGAGCGTGAGCGGGAGGGAGGAGGAGGAGGAGGAGAGAAGGTGGGAATTCAAATTTTGAATTTTGAATCTGGAGGGAAGCTAGGAGCTGAGGGATCTGCAGAAGGATCTACGATAGAAGGAGCAGAGAATGCTATCAGATCAGTGGAAAAAGTAGGAGGATCTACGGTGCTTTTTTCCAGTGGGGACAATGGGTCAGAAATGGGACCAAAGGCGAAAAATCCAAAAAAATTGAATGTTGGGGAGAATTGTCCCAAGGTAATTCACATGATCCCTTTGTTAATCAGGGAAAAGGTAACTGGGCGTGTCTCTTTGGCATAAAACCCTTAGGCAAGTCCATTTTTCCCAAAGTGGATATTCTGTCTAATCCACTGAAAGGTGAGATTGGTATTCAAATACCAGATCAGTTAGTTGACCACATGGTCTCTACCATGGCCTCAACCCTTGTAGGGAAATTTCTGGGCCCCTAACTGAATATTGATCTAGTTAGATCCTTTGTGGACAAAAAATGGAGGCTGAAAGGTCAAGTTGATGTAGCGACCATTCCTAAAGGTTTCTTCTCCTTTGTATTTTCTAATGGGGAAGACCTTTCTAAAGTTCTGTGTGGGGGACCTTGGATGATGGGGAAATCATCATTGTCTCTGAAAAAATAGACTACAAGTCTAGACTATAATGACATCTTCTTCACGGTGGCGTCGGTTTGGATCCATCTTACTGGGATGCCTTTGGAATATTGGCATGAAGATATTTTAATAGCTATTACAGGTTCTTTTGGGGAACTTTTATCTATAGATCCTATGACTGAAATCGGAACTAGACAAGTTTATGCAAGAATTTGTGTAAACATCCAACATAATAGTGACCTCCCTCAGGTAATATCTCTGAAATCAAAACTGGGGATATGGAATCAAGAGATTGAATATGAATCAATGCCTTTTGCTTGCTTTATTTGCAAGAAATCTGGTTATTGGGCTAAACACTATCCTCAGAAGACCTAAAAGGGAAAAAATAAGGATCAGGAGAAAACAAAAGGTCAGAGAATGGAATGGAAAAGAAAAATGGAAGAACTGAAGGTAATCCCAAACCTACTAGAAGGAAACAAGGATAAAATGAAAGAAAGTGAGTCTTTCCAATAGGAGCAAAATGCGGAAGTTGTCAAAGAAAATGTGATGTAAGATCCCAAAGAAATATCAAGCAAGACAATGGAAGAAAGAGGGGAGATAATAATAGTAAAAACTAAACAAAATGAAACTAGAAAATAAAATAATGTTACACCGTCCAAAGGAGAAGAGAAAGAAAGGTGCTCTAGAGAGGAGGAGTTGGCAGAAATAGAAAAAAATGGTTAGAAGAGAAGAAGGAAACTGACCTAATCAGGGATAGGAAAGTTTACTCCCCAACATATCAGAACCAAAATGAGAAATAGAAGAAGAAGGAGGAAGAAGCAAAGGAAAAATCATGGTCAACTGTGGGCACAAAGAAGGGATCAAACAAGAAAAGCCCAAAATCCCCTGAAGGAAATCACCTTGCCTTTGAAATGAACATAAGCTCTGGAAAGAAAGCTGAGAGTTCTTTAATGGGGAAATCAAATAAGAAGGTAGGAGGCCAAAAACTAGGAGTCCTAACCATACAGCAAAAGGCAGATATAGGGACCCCAAAACAAGAAAAAGGAAGAAAATCAGAGAAAACTCAAAGGGAGGAGGAAGTAAAATAGAACATTGCTGATGGAAAACAACTCACTATCCATTAGGTTTGTACCCAAACCTTTAAATCAAAATAATCTCATGGAATATCTGAGGACTCAATAGTCCTCATAAGCAAGATGTTGTTAGGAACTTAGTTAGAGATTCTAAACCTGACATTCTTTTGATTCAAGAAACTAAAATGAGTAAAGAAAAGTTAGAAAGTATGAAGTTGATTAAAAATAGGAAGTGCTTTGGTAGTAGCTTGAAAGGAGCTTCGGGAGGTCTATCCATCTTCTGGAACCAATATTTTTTTGACAGTAAGCTTCTTAAAGAGGAAAAAAACTTCATTGTTGTTATCGTTAGGAGTTTAAAGGACAACTTTTCCTGGGCTTTAATTAATGTTTATGCTCCAAATACTAAGACAAGAAGAAAAAAGCTTTGGAAGAATATGCATGATTAGATGGAAGGTAGAAAAGATAAAAACTTTCTCATAATGGGAAACTTTAATACCCTCTTAAGCAAGAAGATAAAAAGGGAGGAAATTTAGCTCAATTGGAAAGAAGAGTTGATTTCATGGATTTCATAATCAATGAAAGACTGCTGGATGTGGATCTAGAAGGGATCAACTATACTTGGTCCAACTATAGGGTGGGAGAGGACCTGATTCAAGTTAAGCTGGATAAGGCTCTGCTCAATCTGGAATGGTACACCAAGTTATCTTGTGCTCTTTCCTCCCTCACCAGAATTGGATCGGACCACTTCCCTATTTCTTTCAATGTCACTCCATTCACTGGGAAAAGAAATGCTCCTTTTAGATTTGAGAAAATGTGGCTAGATCATCCTGACCTGGAAAATAAAATCAGGGACTGGTGGAACATTGACATGGAAGGAACAGCCATGATTAAAGTGGTGAAGAAATTGGCTAATGTCAAATATAATGTTAAATGTTGGAATAAGCAAAGCTATGGTGACATTTTCCAAGCTAAAATTAAAACTCAAAGTGAACTGAAAGATATCCAGGAGGAAATTCAAAGGAATGTATTATCTAAAAATCTGAGACCCCAAGAGAATGTGGCCCTTGCTGACTTTCATAATATCACAGCTAAAGAGGAGACTTACTAGAGACAGAGATCCAAATCTCTTTGGTTAAAAGCAGGATATAAGAATACCAGATTTTTCCATCTCTCTGCTCTTAAACATAAGGCCATTAACAGAATTCATTTTTTGTCCACTACGAATGGAAAAATAACCAAAGAAGAAGAAACAAGGGAAGAAATGGTGGGTTATTTTGCATCTTTACTTTCAAAAGATCAAAATATTTATTCTGAAGACCAAAATGATCTCCTTGTCTCTCTTCCTCGCATTCTGGATCATGATGACAATGTTCTCCTAAAAGCAATACCCTTGGAGACTAAGATTAAGAAGGCAGTCATATCTTTTGAAGGGGAGAAATCCCCTAGTCCAGATGGGTTTTAGATGTTTTTCTTCCAGCAGTTCTAAAGTATTGTTGGGAAAAATGTTTGTTCAACAGTTAAAGAATTATTTGGAACTAAATCCATTCTCAAGGAAATTAACTCAAACTTTATTGCTCTCATACCTAAAAAACCTGGAGCAGACACGGTTGAAGGATTCAGACCCATAAGTCTCTGTAACTCCCTTTATAAAATCATTTCAAAGATTATGATGTCCAAAATTTTGAGAATCTTGCCTAATCTTATATCCCCTCAACATAATGGGTTTGTTCCTGGAAGACAAATTCTAGACTCAATTATGGTAGTGCATGAGAATATTCACTCCCTTCAAGCATCCAAAAAATAGGGTTTCCTGATGAAATTGGATCTATCTAAAGCTTATGATAGAGTGCATTGGTCCTTATTTTCTAAAATCCTAAGTTCCTTTGGATTTGATAAAGATGTCATAAGAATTATAATGCAATTGGTAACAACAATGTCTTCTTCGGTACTTGTCAATGGAGGTTCTTCCATCTTCTTGCACCCAAAAAGAGGTCTTAGACAAGGTGATCTCATTTCTCCAATTCTCTTTACAATAATGGAAAAAATTCTTGGAAGATCCATCAAAAGACTGGTCTTGTTAGGTCAGATTTCAGGTCTCCAACCATCCTTGGCTTTGCATAAGTGCTCTCATGAGCAATTTTTTGACGATACTATCATGATGGGAGAGGCCTCTATTTTGGAAGCTGGGAACATGAAAAAGGCCCTGAATAATTATACTAAAGCTTCAGGTCAATCTATAAACTGGGAGAAGAGCTCTCTATTTTTCTGCAATATGCCTGAAGAAAGACAAAGGAAGATATCTTCAATTTTGGGGTGCAAGATAGGGAATCTTCCCTCTACCTATTTGGGTCTCCCTCTTTGCTATAAACCTAATGATTCTTTCTGGAATGGGGTCCTTGACCGATTCCACAATAAGTTGGCAGGATGGAAATGTGCTACTCTCAACCAAGCTAGGAAAGTTTAGCTTTTGAAATCAACTCTCCAAAATCTTTCGGTCTATGCACTCAGTCTATTCAAATTCCTCATAAATATGCAGATTTGATTGAAAATATTTAGAAAATATTTCTTTAGTCTGGAGTGGAAGAGAAGAAGAGATTAAGTCTTGTGGCCTGGGAGGTGGTGTGTAAACCAAAGAAGTGGGGAGGGCTTGGTATCAGAAGTATTAAAAAAATTAATAAGGCACTATTGGAAAAATAGTGCTGGAGAATCTTTGAAGAAGAGAAGGAATGGAATGCCATCATCAAGAGAAAATACCATTTAACTTCTTTGGAGGAAATGCTTAGGGACCCTTTGGAAATCAATGGCTCTTTCATCTAGAATAGTATCAGGAAAGGTAGGGTTTTGATCAGAAAAGGGATAAGATGGAAGCTGGGAAATGGCAGGAAAATCAACTTCTGGACTAATAAATGGCTGAAGGAAGAAGCCCTTAGTGATAAGCAGGAATGGATGCCAGTGAGTCTGGATTGTAAATATATTGTTGGAGAGAAGGTCTCAGATTACTGGATCAATGAAAAATGGGTGGACCTTAGCTCCTTTGATGCTTCCCTCAACATGGTTAATAAGTTTCTAACTCCCTGGTTTGTTAGAAATAACAAACATGACACTTAGATTTGGGTGCTAGAGGCTAATGGAAAGTTATTTGTTTCTTCTATTGCTGCCCTTCTTCTTCTGAAATCACTCTTCTAGCTGTCAGGTATGGAATAATAAACTTATTCCCAAAATTAATATGTTATTTTGGCTTCTTGTTCAGAATAAAATCCTTACTGTGGACAATCTTTGCAAAAGGGGCTTCAATATGCCTAATAGATGTATCCTTTGCTACTCTAAAGCTGAGCATTATAACCATCTTATGATTCATTGTTCTTACTCTTGTAAAGTTTGGAACTTTGTCTTCAATGCCTTCAACCTGGATTAGGTTAAACCTAATAGCTTCTAGGATATGGTTAAACAATGGCACTGCCCCCTTAAGGGTAAAGAAGTTAAATATCTTTGGAAGCTTTCTCTGCCCCACTTTACTTGAAGAATCTGGAAGGAAAGAAACAACAGAATATTCAAAGAAAAAAGCTCTTCCTATCAAATTGTGACAAATAGTATAAGTAGAAGTCAGCTGGAAAATTTCAAAAATCAGCTCCCTAGTGATGCCCCCTTCAAGAACTCTCTTTGTATCTCTGACATTCTTATGAACTCTCAGATGTAGAAGAACAACAAAGTTAACTTGAGGGAAAATACTAGATGGAGTGTGCCTCCGAGTGGCTGGTTCAAAGGTAATTTTGGTGGGGCAACCAAAGGGAACCTAGGGAAAGCTGGAGTGGGAGGTATAATAAGGGACCATGCTAGTAATTGTTTGGGAGATGTTGCTGCCCTGCTGGGAGATCAGACAATTCATATGGTAGAAGCTATGGCTGCTCTTCAAGTGGTTACGCTGGCCAAAGATATGGGCTTTTCCAAAATGTGGCTGGAGGGAGACTCTCTTAACATAATAAATTGTATTAAAGGAAATCATGAAGCTTCATGGACTATTAGCCACATCATTGAAAAAATCAATTCTATTATGTCCACTTTTGATGATTATCATATTTCCCACGTGTTGGTGCCCAAAAATGCTGAATTGGATTTCCTATGGACTTGCCAATCCAATGTTTGGAAAACCAATTGTTTTTGGCCAACTAACAGGAATGATCGATTATGATCCTCTTCCCTTGCACTTCTAGCTCTGCAAGACCAAGGCGGGTGAACCTTTACCTTAACCACTATCTACTAGTTTAAGGCATTTTATAGCAGATAACTTATGTATATAATTCAACCGATCTCTCAAGATGGCAAGTAGGCTTGAATAAATCAAATTGTAAGCAACATATCATAAAATGTAAAATAAAATACTTTGAGTAATTGAAAGAATGTTTAGTAAATATGTATGTAAATTGAAATAAAAATATAGATAAGATATCACAAAACTATAACAATGAATTGAATAACTATAATCCAAATAATGATTAGAC
>MU225616.1:161315-177003 GCA_018584345.1 Thuja plicata | reverse complement strand
TTTGGCTTTGGTTGAAAATCCAAAACACATTGTGAAAAGCTAAGATGTTTGCTGGAGATAGGAAATTTGATTTCCCAAACTGGGTCGGTTTTAGATTTTTAAAATTTGACCATCTTCAGCCTCTGTCAACATCATCTTTGTAGCAGGTTGAAATTCTAGCATTTTCTGAAGGCTTCGATTAGTTAGTTCTATTTATTTGTGTCATAAAGCTTCCTTCCTTTAATTTTTTTAGTATGGAGAAACTTTCTTCTTGATAATTGATTGGGACTTCTAAATTCTCAAAATTTAGGGTACCACCACCACGTTTTTAGGAAAGGTAACATGATGGTTGATGGCTTAGCTAATGTTGGTGTACAATCTGATGTCATGCAATATTGGAGAGGAGAGGCGGATCTTAAAATGGAGATTATTAGTCTTATCAGGTATGATAGGATTAACAACATTGAAGGAGTAACTAATAGACATAATTAATGATGAGGTCATCCTTAATGATGAAATGTCATGTGAGATGTCACTCGAAGGAAAGGGGACTAATGAATAATGTGACCCCACATGGATTATGGGTGTTAATGAGTATTTTGTTCTAAAAAATCACAACAATAAAGCTTCCCAAGGTATAGCGTTCCAAACTTCTAATTACCTGCATTTTCAGATTGCGACGGGCATTATGGGGGTGGTCTAAAGAGGGAGGAACTGATTGATTGCACAAAATGGAAACAAAAGAAGAAGGTCTGGAAAATATTGAAAAAGGGAGGTGTATCATAGTATTTAGAGAAGCTCCATGGCTGGGATATGGAGATAATGAAAAGATTTGCAGAGGGTTGGAAGGATGGGAAGGTTAACCTATGGGGGGAATCTTTCTCTCTGACTTTGAGGGTTATCTCTGAAATAATTGGCCTTCCATGCGAAGGAATGAAATTCTACAGGGATAATAAGAGGGCTGGGAGTCAAGCTTTCAAAATATTTCCAAAAATAGAAGAAGAAGAGGCCATTTTAAGCAAAGGGACGGGGGACTGTGTTGATATCAAAAAAATTAAGTCCCACTGGGTAAAGATTCTAACAGTGATGATTGAGTATTTTACTTTGGATGGTAGATACTCTAAGATTTACAATCTGCACTTTGTTCGGGCTAATCATTTCAGGCATGATAAAAAGGTTTCCTTTCCATTTTACCTCTTGAGCTCATTGCATAACAACATGATGGAGCATAGAAAGAAATTGAGTAACCATGTGCTCCATGTGGGGCTCATTCTGCTGATCTCAGAGTATGCTCGTAACTATGTCTCAGAGCCTACCCCCAAAATGGTAAAAGGGATTGCAAGGAATGTTAAGCAGGAAAACAAAAAATAGAGTTCGGAGAAGAGGGTTAGAACTAAAAAGAAGGCTAACCTGGAAAGGAACGAGGAGACCAATGATGAAACCCTTGAG
Source organism: Thuja plicata (assembly GCA_018584345.1). Lineage (NCBI taxonomy): Eukaryota > Viridiplantae > Streptophyta > Pinopsida > Cupressales > Cupressaceae > Thuja > Thuja plicata. Next base: position 175,575 of record MU225616.1, on the reverse strand, counting down.
AATCAGGCAATGATGAAGATATCCAAAATGAGGAAAAGGAGGAAATGGCTTTGATGGATGAGGATTTTTGTGAGACAAACAACGAGAATCCTGCTAAGGAAAAAGAAAGTCAGCTGAGTAAGGAGGTGTCTCAGACTGATGAGGAGGAAACGCCCATGACTGATGAAGAGGGCAAGGGTAATAATATAGGATACCAAGATATGGAAGTTGAGGGAGGCAAAAAAGAGGGAGATGAAAAGGAGGAGAAAAAGAATGAGGACGAGGGAAAGGAGGACCAAAATGAGCAGCCAATTTTGAAGGCTAAAAATAGAAATAAGAAGAAATAGAGAAGGGACCCCGAAGTGTTGGGTTTTGAAATTGATGACAGAATTCTGAAAAGCAAAGAGGACTATGGGGAGAGTATAGAAGACTGGCTTAGTGAAGAGATGAAGATAATGAAGCATCAATTGACTGAGATGTAGGAAGCTATGGAGCCTTTTAATTCCAAGGTCGAGGAAATGGAGAAGAACATGAATATTAAGGTAAATAACAGTAACAGAGATGAGGAGCTCACTGCTAGAGTTAACACAATTGTTAAAGAAAAGATGCATGAAAAGAAAAAGCAAATAAGTCACAATGGGCACATGATACGTGTCATTCTCAAACACAGCAATGATGGGCTTCAAGTTTCATTTCAGAACCTGAAAGCTTTATATGCTTACCTGGAAAGAAGTTTTCTGGAAAATACTACTATTACCATTGATAATAAGGCCAAAAGTTTGGGCCCAGGGACAAGAACCTGAAGTGTTCTTAAAAGGAAAATCCCAAAGATCCCAAAAGAGATGCTAGAGCTGAAGGAGTCCACTAAAAAAATGAAAGAAATGAAGGAGGAGGTAGAGGAATCCTACCAAAGAACTATGTAATGTCCTTTCTTCTATTCTGGAAATTGTGCTGGAAGTTGTGCTAGAAATTGTGCTAGAAACTGTGCATTTTCTTGGCAGTTCTTTTATTTCTTGTTGTGGGTCTAGGTGTTTGTTGAGGTCCTACCTTTTGTTCGTAGCAGGCTTTCTATGTTTTTATTGGGCTTATGATGCTTATCTCTAGTAGTATCTTGTAAAAGGTTTTTGGGTCCTTTCAAAACCTATTTTTACCTTAATCAAAAACAAATTTTGTTTTCTAGCCATATGCATAAGTTGCCGCAATCGACTGTTGTTTTGTCGCAATTGTGGTTTAAATGCCACAATTTCTGGTTGTAAGTCGCAATTGATAAGAGGCCCTACCAGAAGAATTTCTGCCCCATCAAATCCAAAATCTCTTTTTCCAAAGCGGGGGTTAGTAGGAATTGTTTGCAATGATAGAAATCCAATACACAAAAGCTACCAATAACGAATAACTCGAAACGTAACCAATAAAATGTACAAGCAAAGAAAGGAAAACAAATGAATGCAAACCCCAAAATTCTTGAAGCTTCTATTGTCTCTCTACTCCTTTTGAAATACTATTTTTGATGCTCAGTATTGGTGTGGACAACATCTATGACTTGAGAAGTGTCAAGAATTTGCTAATTGAAATGGGTATGTGATCGCAAGATGGCTTGAATGCTAGAATTAAACTGACGGAGTAATGGCACACAAGAGCTTGAAAGCCTGGATCCTTCAAATGGTTATGAAGGGTTTATTATATAGGAATTGGGGATGAAATGAAGGGTTGAGATCAATCCCAGAGATAGGGAGATGAACGGTTGAGATTAAAAGGCACTGGAGAAGCCATCAGTAAACTCCACCTCTTCAACTGGTAAAGAGGAGATAGAGTTTGGTTGACTGAAGAGCTAATTGTTACTTACCTTTTAGAACTGAAGAGGTGGGTGGAATTACCCATGTGAACTGGAGAGATGGGTGGAGTAACCAATGTGATCTGATTGGAGTTATCTCTTTGAAGATAAATGAATATTTAATTCATTTATTTAATTAATGTTTTCAACATGTGAGATAATTGAATTCTTTTTTATTTAGAATTGCTTTATTTGATGAAATTAAATTAATTTAACTGAAAGAATTTAATTAGTGAGTTTGTTCTTAGTTTTATTGATTTTCCTCATGTTTTCGTGCGATGGCAGGCTTACCTGGAGTCACACACATATCTGACTGAGTCCAGACATGTATGCTCAAAGATGTTGATAGGGTGATGGAAAAGGGGGATAAAATGGATGAAGTGGGATAGGGTAATGCTTTATGTGTAGGATTGGACAAGTGGATGGATGGAAGAATGGAATATATGTTTTGGATAATGGAGGGATTGTGAGAATAAATGATTTTGAGTGGATGGATATGTGGGAACGAACAACATTGGCACAAACCTTGAGGGGTGATGGAGTGATGGAGGAAAAAGAGATTTTGGATTTGATGGGGTAGCAGTTCTTCTGGTAGAGCCTCTTATCAATTGCGGCATTTAAACCGCAATTGTGGCAAAACCGCAATCGATTGTGGCAACTTATGCATATGGCTAGAAAACAAAATTTGTTAAAAGTGAGAAAAACATGCATTAATGACATGCAAAGCGAGAATACTCACCAGAGGTCCTGCGCTAGCTGGCCTCTGATATAGTAAACTCCACCTCTTCAACTGGTAAAGAGGAGATAGAGTTTGGTTGACTAAAGAGCTAATTGTGAGTTACCTTTTAGAACTAAAGAGGTGGGTGGAGTTACCCGTGTGAACTCGACAGATGGGTGGAGTAACCCATGTGATCTGATTGGAGTAATCTCTTTGAAGATAAATGAATATTTAATTAATGTTTTCAACATGTGAGATAATTGAATTCTTTTTTATTTAGAATTGCTTTATTTGATGACATTAAATTAATTTAATTGGAAGAATTTAATTAGTAAGTTTAAACATTTTAATTTAAACTACAGGAAATTGAATTTAATTAATTAATTAATGGTAATTAATCAATTAAAGTTAATTAATTAAATAAAATTAATTATTTATTTAATTTTGAGAATTTGATTAGATGATTTGGGGAATGAATTTGGAGGAAAAAAGATGATTAATTAATGATTAAAAAACCATTAATTAATAGATGAAAATTAGTATTTTAATGTCAAGTCGCAAGCTTGTCCATTTTCAGGTGTCTATATTTGCTCCTCTTTGATGCAATGTGACTTGTCACAGTGTGTCAAATATTATTTGATACTGATCTTGCCTCAGCTTGCCCCGATGATAGTAGGTGTATTTATGCCCCCTCAACAAATTTGAGCGAATAGTTGTGACATAAGCGTTAATTTGTTGAAACTGCAATTTCTAAATCTGGGTAGCTGACTAATTTGAAATGTTTTATATTGCCTCTGATATTGACTGTCAAAGTTTTTGAGGACCAGGAAGAAAAATTGGACTTCTTAGAGAAATTAGAGTTTCTAAAAACCCCTATAAGTATCCAAGAGAGTCATTCATTTGTCACATTGCCTTCTTGGAGCTCTTGAATTCTTGGTGAGTTTGTTCTTAGTTTTAATGCTTTCCATCCTGTTTCTGTGCGATGGCGGGCTTACCTAGAGTCACACACATATCCTACCAAGTTGGGACATATCAGAGGCCAGCTGGAACAGGACGTCTGGTCATTATTCTCTCTTTGCATGTCATTAATGCCTATTTTTTCTCACTTTTAAAAATTTTTGTTTTCTCGCCATATGCATAAGTTGCCGCAATTGACTACGGTTTTCTCGTAATTGCGGTTTGAATGTTGTAATTGCCAGCTTAGTGCCACAATTGATAGGATTTCCGCACTTGCCTTGTTTGTATGCTGCAATTGCATTTTATTTGTCGTAATTGACTGTTGGTTTTTGCAATCACATAACATTACCGCATATGTAGGGTTTATTGCCATAATTGCTTGTTTGTAACTATTTTCCTGATTTCCTTGTCTCATATCTGCTTATTCTGGTTTCTTTCACTTCCCTCTATGACTGATACTGATATATTTCTGATTTATTGTTGTGTGTAGTTCACCAGGAGGATTCTTCCCTACCAAGAGTCTAGACGAATGGGGCTTGTATATAGGTTCTAGCACTCTGAGAGTCAATTCTTAGGGACTTAGGTTTATATTTGATCTTTTATATGCCAGAGATCACGACCAACAGGGGTCTGATCTTGGCTCTTGTAGAGCGATGGCATTTAGAGACATGCACTTTCTGGTTACCCACTAGAGAGTGTACTATTACTTTGGAGGATGTGTACTGCATCCTTTTACTTCTGATCCAGGGTGCACTTTTCAAGTATGTCACCCATCCTGGTATTGTTGCTTTGACTGAGTTGTCTAGATTGCCCCGAGATCAACTTGGATTATCCGGTGCATATGATATTCCATGGTCCCAATTTGGCTTGGGCCTTGATACGTTGTCTACCTTACTAGGTAGTTTGATATGTGGCATCTTATGCCCTGATCATTGCCAACACAGATTCTCTATTGGCTTTGGTTCCGTATTGCAGAGTATGGTCTGTGATCATACTGTATATGCATGGGGGCCATGTATGTTGGCTCATATACACTACCATATGTTTTATGTGGCTTACCTTAATGGTAAGTCACTCAGATGTGGTGCTACCCTCCTGCAAATATGGGCATGGGAGCAGATTTTTGTGTGTTGTCCCATTGGTACTCATGATTTGTCTGCAGACAGGCCTTATGTATTCATATATGATGGAGCCATCGTTCAGACCCACATGGGTCATTTGATGTACTAGTGTTAGCAGTTGGATATGATGCCTTATTTCATTTGGAGACCATATAGAGATTTCCATGTGTGAGATGGAGAGGATATCCATCTTCCTTTTTGCCATCAATGAAGATTTCTGATTGGTCATGTCACTTACCATGTATATATGATTGATTTTACAACACCGATGGGGTGTTGCGACTATTCAGGGAACAACAAGATGTGTCTAATACATATGCCTATTTTTTGTAGGTCGAGGGATATTGTTGTCTGGGGTGGTGTCATTTCACTAGATATCGCATGGACTGAGTTTGTAGGATTACTCCCTATTGCTTGGACATGGTGATCTACCACTGTAGATGCAAGTATGCTTGTGCAATGATATTGTTGTGTAATTCTCGTATTGCTTTCATAGTATATCTTCTCTATGATACTTGTTCTTCATCTGATGTGGTAATGATATTTGAATTTTATATTTTACAGGCACCACTCCTCAGTATGATGCTCGTTGGGCACAAACCCAGCCAGTTTTGCTTATAGATGTCTCGTCTTGTTGCTAGTACTATCATGAGGAGGCACTGTCAGGTACGACAAGGTAGGTGAGGTCAAGACAGAGGGAGGGATGGTTTTCATGATGGAGGTAGGGTGGGAGGTCGAGATGGAGGTAGGGATGGAGGCCAAGATGGTGAATGGGATGGAGGTAGAGATGGTGGTCAGGGGACGGGGGACGGGAGATGGTGGATGAGATGATCCAGGTCCTAGGGAGTGTTGGAGGTGGATTTCAGATGAGAGGTGACCAGACCAGTACTCAGAGAGTTGGGTTGAGTTCTATGTTGGAGGATGAGGAGGTGATGGAGGAAGAGGCACAAAAATTAGTGTGGAGGGTTTGTCAGCATACTGGTGTTGTGTTGGCTCTGAGAGTGGAGGATAGGGTGGTTGTGGAAGATGTAGATATTGAGATAGAGGATATAGATATTGAGGCCTTGGATGCTGAGAGTGCAGGAATGAACTCATCTACTGATAGTGGTAGTACAAGCAGCAATACTGGGGAGAGTTCTAAGAGTGAGAATGATTCTTCAGTGGTGAGGGGGAGGGGAGATGAGGGTTTGGGTGACAGAGCTGAGGAGGGGGACATGGATGTTTCCATGGGAGGGATGGATTTAGATCCTTCCAATATAGAGAGACTTACACAACATATTTCCAATTTTCAGGCCAAACTTGCCTCCTCTGATGCACGTGTCACTACTTTGGAGGCTAGGGTGACAACAACTGAGGCTAGGATGGGTGTGGCGAAGGCTAGAATTACAGTAGCTGAGGCCAGGACAGCTGCAGCAGAGGCTAGAGAGTGACAGGATCGAGCTAAAGTCCATTCTTTTATTAATAATGTATAGGATGCTTCTCACTGGAATTTTTTGGACAGATATTATAGATCTGGGCGTGATGCCCAGAGGGAGATTGAGTATTGGAGATGCCATTACGAGGGTGTAGTTCCTGCTGAGCAGAGAGTTCCTAGTTATACAGCCTCACAGAGATCCAGTAGAGCTTAGAGAGCATAGAGTAGTGGTGTCGGTGCTCCTAGTTCATCACAGAGACCTGCTACTGATATGCCACCCCCTCATCCACCTGGCGGCGAGGGTGGGGGTAACACATGCTGATTTTGATATCTCTCCTCTTTTGTATCATGTACCATTTGTGTAGTGATGTTACTTTGATATTACTCTGAGGTTTATCCATTTTTATATCCTGACACACTGATATTTATTGATATATATGTTGATTACCTTCCTTTGTTCACACTTGCGACCATTCATTGTACTTAGATATTCTGATTTATATGAGATGCAGCTAGTGATTTGATATGATGTGCATTGGTTTACTTGCTATATGTATGATTCTACATGATTTGGTTTAGGTAATGAAAATGTATATGCAATATGATTCTATTATGCAGACTCGTAGATGGATGATTTACTTTTCCTATGATACTGACATGTTTATGCAGGATGGTGGAAATTAAGTGCATGTTTATATGATATGCTTATGGATGCATGTGTTTTTATAATTTACTATGTATGCAGCTGCTATTTTTTTTTCATTTTTTATGATGCACTTAAATGAGATGGATGCAATCTATAATGCACAAAATATCTTAGTAATGCATGTGTTAGTTAGAAGGGAGTTAGTTTGGAAATATGCTCTCTGGGATTGATTTGATAGATATGGGATGATAGAAAGGAATTTTTCTTTTTTGATAGATATGAATTGATAGAAATGATAAGTGTCCCAAGTCGCTACCCCTATTTCCAATATTTGTCATCATTGCATCTTTTTTATTTTTTGAAATTTTGAAGAGCGTCCAATGCATCCAGATCACATACCATCTGGATACCGCCTTGACCTCTTGATATTCAGAAGGAGTAGAGAGATTGAATAGAAAGAGAACTTAGTGCACCCAAATATTGACCATCTAGGTTCACCTATGTTCCCTATTTGAAAAGAAAGAGAGCCAAAAGCACCCTGATATTGACCATTTGGATACCTCTTTGCCCTCTGAAAAAGATGAAAAAAGGAAACCAAGATAGAACTCTTATGCACCCAGAGTCCATCTGGAAAACACCGTGAGCTCTTGATTCCATATAGAAAAGACCAAAGCAAACAATATAGAACTCCTACGTACCCAGAGTCCATCTGGATAGCATCGTGAGCTCTTAAGTACAAAAAAGAAACCAAGATAGAACTCCAACGCACCCAGAGTCCATCTGAATAGCACCGTGAGCTCTTGAGTCTATAAACTAAACAAGAAAATAAAAGAGAAGGAATGTCAAATTATTTCCCAGGGTTAAGCTAAGATCATGGAACTGCGTTGCTACTAGATAAGTGATAGAGCCTACCACATTTATCCTAAATCATCATGGCCCTGAAATCGAAGTGAACATTCAATAGACAATAATCAAATAAAATAAGTCATGATCTATCATAGCTACTCTCTTCACATGGTGGATCCTGGAGTAGAGTAAGAACATAACCATGAAATATAGACTGACATCTGACCGACTGACATCTGACTGATTAACATCTGACCGACTGACTGAACTAGTCAACATTTTTGGATGGTTCCTTGATTTAGTTGGATTCTCTTGATTGGCTCGACTCTTTTGATAGGCTTGATTGGCTTGATTGCTTGAGTGTGTCTGGTTTCAGTAATAGATGACTCATATAAGACTAACCTATCTATTTTTGAGCATATCCATCATTGTGTCAGACGATTGATAGGATTTGATCAATTTGGATGGCTGATCAAGCTGTGTCAGATGGGCCCAATGCTGATTCGCAAAGCTCATGGTTGTGACAATTGATAGATTGGCTTGGTCACCAGTTTGCTTTCTGATAGATTTGATAGATTGATAAAGTTGTGTCATATGGGCCCAATGTGGATTCGCAAAGCTCATGATTGTGACATTGATTGATTGGGCGTGATCGCCCTTTTCTCTCTTGATAACCAAGTTGGCTTTATTGCTTGGGATTTTGCAATTTTTTGATTATTTTTTATGAAGATTGATTTTCTCAGGATATTTGATCTTTTTAGGATTTTTGATGAGTTTTCTGATTTTTAGGGATTTTTTTAGGACATTTAGAATTTCCCCCTAGTCTGGTGGACCAGCAATAACCATGGATAAATTTTTGGTGCTCAGAGGGGATGTGCTTCTGGATATTACTTGGGTAGTCAGTCTTTCATTTGAAGTGTGCTCAAGCTTTTGATCTTGCAGTTCATTGATGGTGAAGCTGGATTTGAACACTCAACGCCTATTTGTCAGGTTTTCACCAAGGTACCTACTCAATAGCGTCTATTTGCCAGGTTTTCACTAAGAGAGAGATTTTGTTTCTCTTTACTTTTTTGCTTTTTTTATTTTTTTGTTGTCACCAAGGCGCCTGATTGCCAGATTTTCACCAAGGCAACAATTTGTATTTTTTTTTTTTTTTTTTGGTATTTTTTGGATATGTAGATGGGTGCCTTAACCATTGAGACCTTAAGCGTAGAACCTCTTGAGGTGCATGTTGTTGATGTATTCAGGGAGCTGATCTCCTTTTTTTGTTGCCAGTTGGTATGCCCCACTCTGGGTAGAGCTGATAAACATATGGTCCTAGCCAGTTAGGCTCAAACTTTCCTGATTTCACTCTTTCTTCTTGGTTCTTTTGGTTTTCCAAGAGGAAAAGGTCTCCTATCTCAAATTTTTGTGACCTTTCCTTCTTATGATAGTTCCTCCTAAGGTGATTCTGATAGCCTTGTAAGTGGTTGAATGCATGTTGTCTTTTTTCATCTAGTAACTCCAATTCACTGAGCCTTGCTACTCTGTAGTCTTCATCTGAAATCAGGTTCTTTAGTGATATCCTCAAGGATGGGATTTCCACTTAGAGGGGTAGAATCACCTCTGATCCATATACTAGGGAGAAAGGAGTTGCTCCTGTAGGTGTTCTCACGCTATTTCTGTATGCCCATAATGCGAGACTAAGCTGTAAATGTCAGTCTCATCCTGATTCATTCACTATTTTCTTCAAGATTTTCAAAATTGTTTTGTTTGTAGCTTCGGCTTGGATATTCCCTTGAGGATAATAAAATGGAGAGAACCCTTGTTTGATTTGAAACTTTTCACATAACTCTTCAACATATTTGTTTTGGAAAGGCATACCGTGATCTATCAGGATGGTTTGAGGGATCCTATATCGACAGATGATGTGGTTAAATATGCACATTGGTATCTACTTTCCAGTTATGTAAGTGAGGGGAATTTCTTCTACCCACTTAGTCAAGTACTATGTTTCTTCTATAATGTATTTGTGTCCATTTGTTGAAGAAGGTGTAATTTTGCCCACTAGGTCAAATCCCCACATAGAAAATGGCAATGGTGATGTGATAGGATTTAGTTCTTGGGCTGGTGCATGGATGAGGTCTCCATGAATCTGTCATTGCCTACACCTTTGTACATATTTGTTTTCATCTATCTCTACTGTCAGCTAGTAGTATCCCATGTAGATGATCTTCTTAGCTAAGTTGTTGCCACCTTCGTGGGTTTCACAAATTCCTTCATGCACCTCGTAGATAGCTTTATGGGATTCTGTGGAAGTGAGACGTCATAGTAGCGTTCCATTTAGACTTCATCTATATAGAGTAGTTGAGAGGATGGTATACCTAGAGGCTTGGTGGATTAGGGACTTTCTCTGGTTTCTAAACAAGTTGGGAGGTAACACACCATTTTGGAGGTAGTTGTATACATCTTGGTACCATGGGGTTTCAGGACCAACAAGAATGCATGTTGATTCTATGATGGATGCTTGATGTGATGGCACCATGATTTGTTCCACTAGAAATTGGAATCGTGTTTAGTTTCCTGGCATATCGATCAGTGATGCTATGGTAGCCATCACGTATGCCTCTTTGTTCTAAGCTCTTGGTATTTGCTCGAAGAAGATGTATTGGAACTTAGTGCGCAATATTTCCATCTGTGCTCGATATGGTATTAGCTTCTCATCTTTTGTCATATAATCATTGTTGACTTGGCTAATGACCAACTGCAAATCTCTGTAGACCTTAAGGTTCTTGATTCTCCATTGAATTGCTATCTTTAAATCGATGACCAGTGCTTCATATTCTTCTATGTTGTTTGTGTAGGGAAAGTTAAGTCTAAAATATTTTGGAATTGTATCATTATCTGGAGTGATGAGCACTATTCCTGCCCCTACACCATGGTTCATGCATGACCCATCAAAGTATAGTTTCCATACCTCAATCGTTGGTTGTAGTTTCATAATAGATTCATCGGGAAAGTCATAAATGATAGGTTGATGATCCTGAATAGGTGCCTCTGCTAGTTGGTCCGCAATCACTTGCCCTTTGATGGCATTTCTTTCTATGTACTCAATGTCAAACTCACTTAAGATCATTACCCACTTTGCAAGTCATCCAGTGAGCATTGCTTTCCTTAGGAGATATTTTAAAGGATCAATATGTGCTATCAACTTTGTTTGGTGACTCAACATATAATGTCTCATCTTCTAGGAAGAAAAGACAACTGCAAGGCATGACTTTTCAATTGGTGTATAGTTGAGTTCATATCCTACCAATGTTCTGCTTAGATAGTAGATATCTCTCTCTTTACCTTTGTCATCATGTTGTGCCAAGAGTATGCCTAATGTTGATTCCATTGTTGAGATATACAGAAGCAATGGTCTACCTTGGACTAGTGGCACCAATATAGGAGACTTGAGGAGGTAGTCCTTGAATATTTGGAATGCTTGTTCGCATTGCTCTGTCCATATGAATTTGATATCTTTATGCAGTAGATGTTTGAATGGGTGGCACTTGTCTGCTAGCTGAGCTATGAAGTGCCTGATTGATTAGAGCCTTCCTTGTAACTCACTTAGTTGCCTTAGGTTTGACGGTGGTGGCATGTCCAATATTGCTTTGACTTTCTCTAGGTTTACTTCAATGCCTCTATGTGACACTATGAACCCCAGTAGCTTTCCTATTGTGACCCCGAATGCACATTTCTTTGGGTTTAAAACAACCTTGTATTCCTGCATTCTGTTAAAGATTGGTCCCAATACTTGTAGATGATCCTTAAGAAGCATTGACTTGGCTAGTATGTCATTCGCAAAGTCTTCCATTGTTTTGTGGATGAGATCATGAAAGATAGTTGTCATGGCCCTTTGATACATTGCTCTGGCATTTTGTAGACCAAATAGCATGACATTACAACAATATGTGCCCCAAGGACATGTGAAATTTGTCTTGTGTTGGTCCTCTGGTGCGATCCTTATCTGATTATACCCTAAAAATCCATCCATGAGTGATAGCATTTGATGCCCAGCAGTTAGATCTACTATCATATAAATGTTAGGCAAGGGAAAATTGACTTTGGGAAAAGCTATGTTGAGATCTTTGAAGTCTGTGCAAATCTATATCTGACCACTGTGCTTTGTAACTGGTACCAAGTTAGATATCCAGTCTATGTATGGTATTGGTCTTATGAACTTGGCATCCAGGAGCTTTTTCAATTTTGCCTTGACTAGCAATACAACATGGGGATGCATCTTTCTTAGCTTCTACTTGAGAGGTTTGACATTGGGTAGCAATAGGAGATGATGTAGTACCAGCTCTGGATCTAATCCTGGCATATGTGAGTAGGACCATGTGAAATTGATAATTATTTCTTTGAAGAAACTAATGAACTGTTCTCTCTTCTCTGGGGTGAGTGATTTCTCTAAGTAGATGTTCTTTGGGTTCTTGTCATCTCTCAAGTTGACTTCCTCTATTTCTTATGCTATTAAATCTGATTTCTCCTTTGTTAAGGAGAGGAGTTCCTTCTTTCCATCTTCTGGTGCCTCAGTGAGGTTTTCACTAGAAGATACATCTTGTTTTAGCTTTTTATCATATTTTGTGTCAGTAAACGCCTTTCAATTTTCACTTACTGACGATTCTTTTTTTCTTTTTTGATTTGTTTTGATAACTGGAAACAGGGGCTTCCTCCCCAAAGTATGCTGATCTGTCGAGGTCAATGGAGAAACCTTCTTTATGGTCTCCTAATGGCATTCCCTCTCTAAGTCCCATGAAGTCTGCAATGGCCTCATAATTCAAAAACATCCATATTAGGTGGTCCTTGTTGTTCCCACTTTATTAGTTCCAGGTGTACAAGACATAGGCCCTCATGTTGGTTTGACTCTATTTGGTTGAAAGGGACTTCTGATAAGGTTCTGAAAAACCTAGACTATGATGTGGATGCATCACTTGAAGAATGGATAATAACATGCTTATCTATGTAAGGTTGGTCATGAATGGATAATTGGTCAAATAATTCTTCAAGGTTTATGGTGGTGGCTGACCGAGGGGAATAATCTGGGATCGACGGTTCAGAGTCGTGAAAGGATCTCTATTTGTACTCATGGGAGTCAGTTTCAATAGAATGCTCATCATATGTCTCACTTCCTTCATTATCATTGATGGCTATGTTGAGGTTAATTCAGGTTTGAGAGGTTCCCTCTTCGGCAGACAACAATTGTTGCAGTATGTTTCTTATTAAGACATGTTCTGATTTTCACCCCCGATGCATCTCTACTATTTTTTCTTGATCAACTGGGATGTCTTGGATTATAGGGTTGGTTCTTTGTTTCCCATAGCTTAACCCCCTCTTGTTTCTTTGGGTTGGTGGGAGAGACAATTCCATTAAGCCTTGTTGTCTTTTCCCCAGACCAGTTGTACCATCATACCCAAATCTTTGTAACATTGTATAACCATTTCCATAGTTTGATAGTGGGGGGTTGTTGAATTGTCTCTTGTGGATCTTGGTACAATCATGTACTGATATTTTGTTCAAATGGATTTTCTTCTGCGATATCTCCCCATCTAACAAAAGTTGTGGGTGGACATCTGAATAGAATGGGCTCTAGAGTTTCTATTATAATAACTAGTTGTGGCATGCCATATGTTCTTGGGCTCTAAGGCATGTCTGTGATAGTGAAATCTTCCTCATAGCTGTATTCACCACAACCCTTGTCAGTAATGGATATTTTTCCATGTGACATCCTTAGGATTTGAATCTGAAGAGGATGGGATACTTGCGTCTTGGTTTAAGGGTACCTTGTTGTTAGTGCTGATTGGGACCACATTACAATATTGGAAAGGATTGGGATCTCCCTCTATGATGATTTCCTCTCCCTGGTGTGGGAACTTGATGCATTGATGGTATGTTGAAGGTATGGCTTGCATTTCATAAATCCACGGTCTCCATAGTAACATGTTGTATCCCAACTCAAGATCTAGGATCTAGAAGGGAGTGTTCTTGACCACAGGACCAATACGGACAGGTAGGATGATAATGCCTTTAGAGGATCTTTCCTCCTCATCATAAGCTCGTATATTCATCCTCCTTGTGATATAAATTCTTGATTCTGAATAGCCTCGTTGCTTGGTTAAATTTAGAGTACAGATGTTTAATCCAGCCCCACCATTAACAAGGACTTTATGGATAGCACTTTTGTGGACCTAGACAAGCAAGTGCAAAGGATCATTATGCAGGGGTTTATGCGGCGGCACATCACGGTCTGTGAATGTTGCATGTTTGTTAGTAGTTATATGGTTAACCGTCATTTGGAAGCTCTTGGGTGTTATGTCCCTTGGGACAACTACATTCTGAAGGGCTTGGTCAAGTGCCAGTTTATGCTGCGAAGATATGTGCAATAGGTCAAACATGGAGATCTAGGCAGGTGTGCGCTTTAGTTGATCCACTGGGCTTGGCTGTGGATCTGAGGTTGCATTAGGATTGGAAGATATAGTAGATGAGGATGGTACTCCCTGTAGATGTCCAAAATCATCTTTATATTAATTTAATTAATATTCCCATAACATTATAGTTAATTTTAAATTAATTATATTTGTTATATTCTTCTATCTATTTAATTAAATTTATTTAATTAAATACGATTCATGCTCCTAGGTATTTGAATTTAATTTAAATACTATCCCTTTTAATGTATTAAATCTTATTTAATACATTATCCCTCATAAATCCCCTTTTAAAT
>MU225616.1:145641-160471 GCA_018584345.1 Thuja plicata | reverse complement strand
CAAATCAACAAGGCTTTGGGTGCCCTTGTTCAGCTCATCGGAGGTCATGGTGGAAGCTATTGTTGTTTTTAGAGTATGATTTTAGACATGTTAATGTAGATTAAATGGTTTATATCTTCTAACATTTTCATGTCTGAGTGTGCTCCCAATAGGTAGGTTTCCAACATAGACATTTTGGCACGCCCGGTGGGAGCCACGTCCCTATTTTTCTAACATTTTTTGCAGATTTCCCGCGGATCAAAAAACTCACACGCAAACCCGTCTCCACTCTGGAGTCTCCGTCTCTGCAGATTGTCATCTACAAAAACTCGGTCGTCTGCGTAGATCACCGTCTGCGCATAAACTTTACCGTCTCCGCCTATTTAAAACAACTTATTAAAACTGTGCTTTAAAATCAATTTTTACTAATTTTTAGTATTTTTAGCTCTCAGGTTTCTGATAGACACAGAGTTTTTAAGAGTTAAATACTGTCAAAATTAATAAAAATGTTGTTTTTCAGTTTTAATAAGTCTGCTTGTTTCATATAAAAATCTGACTATTTATTTTCTGTCATCTGCGTAGGTTTTTTGCCGTTTACGCAGATCACCGTCTGCGCAGATCACCTTCTGCGAAACTCTGTCGTCTGTGCCTATTTTCCAGAACTTGTGTTTTTTAACACATTTTAATATTCCAAACTACTAACAAGTGCATGCAGGTTCTGTTATTAGATTTTTTGAAAGATATTAATGAACTTGTATGTTTAAACACTTGTTTTGAATGCAAATTTGGTAAAATAAACCTCATCAAATTTTGAATGCATAAGGGAATGAACCTCACACAATCTTGAATGACATAAGGCAAAAGAACACACCTTTATAAGATTTTTATTTGCTGTGTGGGAAATAAATTTAACATGTATGATTAATCACACTATTGTGTCTTTTGCTTAGGTAGAAAACACATAGTTACTCTAATTAGGTTCAATTTGGAATGAACTCTTTTTGGTGTGTTTGAAGAAGTGTTTCTCAACACTTATTTTCGAGCTATTTGTCATAAATTAAATCCCTTGTAATTTAAGTGATGCTTTGATTAAACTATAGTCGTATCCTCTCCCCTCGCCTTCACGGATCTTGGGTGAAGAGAAAGCTTAACTTAATCAAGCCTCTAGAGAGGCCTGTCTAGAGGGAGTGCTTCCCCTTTAGAGGATGACCTCAAACCGGTAATCCCTTCGACCGGTATAGAAACAAGGTGCGACCCAAAGTTCTGCTTTATCCCTGCAATCTTAGGCGGGTCGTGTTCAATGGTTGTCCATACTGAGTGAATATCCCTTAGCATACTGGCATGGTTGAACTAGAGACTTAGGTGTCTCACGCCGTACAAACCGATTGTGGGGACGCCACGAAACCTTACTAGCAACCATAAAGTAGTATCCTACCTGATTCACCTCTGAACGGTGACTTATTATAGTGCAAGGGGAGGGAATAATCTCCCCCCAAGATTCCCATCATACATGTCCCAGGGTATTGTGTTGCGAAAGAGATCTTTGTAGCACGGCGACAATACCTGGCAAAAGGAAAAAACACGGGTGCCCTTCCAGGGGTGACATGTTGTGTGAGCTAAAGGACTACTAAGCAATGGGCCTATAATATTTCATGCGAAGCCAAATTCCTTAGGTAGTTATTGCTTGAACTTTCTTTCGATGTGCTAGACCCAGTGAAAACATAAGTGGTTTGAAAGAATCACTTGAACATACACAATCGAAATATTGGAAAGCTAGAAAGAAATCCCTTAATGTCACATATGATTGTATCCCTCAAGGTTGCTTTGTCCCTTGTTGGATTGTTTTGAGACGTGTGTCTATTATTTTCTGGTTTGTGTGTTTAAAATCAGTTTTTTCCATCGAGCAATTTGCCCAAAATCAAACTGAACATCAAAAATTTGCCCAGAATTTCAACACACTGCCTTAGTCTCAGTCGGCCGTCTCCACTCTGGATCCGCTGTCTGCGCAGATTACCGTCTGCACAGATCACCATCTGCGAAGACTGTCGTCTATGTCTGAGACTGTCGTCTCCACTCCACCTCATCCTATTCTTTCCCTTCCCTCCAAAACTCTATAAATAGAGGTCCTTGCCAAGAGCAAGCCATCTCTCATTTATGCATTTTTATCATGCCCATTTAGTTCTAGATTTCTTTGAGCATTTAGCATTTTCATAAGCAATACTAATTCTTAGTTCATTTTTCTTGCATTTTTCCATCTAGATATTACATTTTAGGATTAATGGAATGAACTTAGTTTGCTTTCATTAAATCTATCATATCATTTCTTAGCATAGTTTGCATCATTTTCATACATATGATGAATAGCTTGAGACAAGTCCTCTATACTTGTTCTTGAGTTCTTCATCCATCTATTAGTTTGCATTCTAGTTTCATCCATCAATCAATCAAATAGTGGGATTTAAGTTATTGTGTTGGGAGAGCACACCCACAAACCTCTATAAGAGCAAATCAACAAGGCTTTGGGTGCCCTTGTTCAGCTCATCGGAGGTCATGGTGGAAGCTATTATTTTTTTTAGAGTATGATTTTAAACATGTTAATGTAGATTAAATGGTTTATATCTTCTAACGTTTGCATGTCTGAGCGTGCTCCCAACAGGTAGGTTTCCAGCATAGACACTCCCTACAAAAAAACTCTGGTATGATGTGTGGTTATAGAACATTTGTTACCTTGGTCTTTGATAGTGATTGTAGCCACATGGCTATCTGAAAGATTGAGGCAATTGATAACATTATCACTGTTAGCATATGTATAGATGACCTGTTTGGATGATCCACCAAACCCTAAGGCTTTCCCTTTGTTGTGATCATGAAATGTATCATTGAATATAGTGTGATCAGTTATTCCTTTGGCTTGGGTATTTGTTACATCGATGACCCTTGTGTCAATCAGATTTTGGATAGTGTGTTTCAATCAGTAATAATTAGGTGTTTTGTATCCTTTCACCCAATGAAACTCACAGAAGTCATTGTCATTATACTACCTTGGTTTGTTTGCACCTTGTTCAAATTCCCTGATTTCCAGGAGAGTGATAGTGTTGGATTGTATCAGCTTCCATAAAGATGATTCTATCAGCTCTCCTAATGGTGTGAAATCTCATTGCTAGAATTGAAACCATGGTTTGCATTGAGTCTGTTGTTGACTATTTGACACAGCGGCTGCTTGGACAGGGGGAGGTTGGTTTTGAGTGTATGTTTGTTGAGTGGACCTTGTGGGTTGTTGGTTGGCCACAGGGGTGCATTGTAGTGATGCTTTGGGTTGTGCATAGTTGACTGTCTTCACATCAATGACACCATCGTTAGTGACATTTTTGTTTTTGTTCCACCACTTAGCTTTGTCTATTGCATTTTTGTTTGTATTTTTTTGTGTTGGATCTTCAAGGATTCATTGTTTGACTAAGTTCTTCTCACAATGAACCCCTCATTTGATGAGTTGTGTGAATTTCAGAGCTAATTGTAATTATATTGTGATTGACATGTCTGGAATTAGCTTGTCAACGAACATGACTATTAGGTCTTGTTTGGGCACATCATACATTATTTGGTTTGCAGTATTCCTCCATCTCTATAGGAATTTCACAAAAGAATCTCCATCCTTTTGTTTTATATCACAAAGGTCCTTGATACGGACCTTGCACTTGATGTTATGATGGAAGTGAGCGATGAAATTTTCAGCCAATTCACCCCAAGACTGAATGCCATCTGGTAAATGCAAGAACCATTCCATTGCTGGTCCAGCTAAGCTTTGTGGGAACAGTCACATTAAATATGTCTCATCATGTGAGACTTTGATGCAACTAGAAAAAAACTCTCAAATATGTTCAATAGGGTTGGTATTGCCTCTATATTTGTCAAATTTTGGTACTGAAAAGTGAGTAGATAATGGAGACATGTGAAGAGAGTGGTCAAAGGGGTATGGGTATAAATCCTCTACGGTGTAGGATTTAGTTTGCCCCTAATTTTTCATATCCATCATTTGGGTTTGAAGAGTTTCCATTTGTTGCATCAACATGTTTGTTTGGTACTGAGGCTGATGTGTGATGATGTTCCTTTGTGTTGTAGTAGGTATGAGGTCGTGCCTCTATGTCCCTTGAGTAGGAACATAGGACCTCATCCTTGGGACTTGATATTGATTTCCCACCACATGATTTTGAAATGGGGGCACATGAGTAGCCCATGGTGGGTTTTGATGTGTTTGTTGTTGGGATTGGGAATATTGTTTTTGTTGAAACTGCGTTTGATACTGTTGGGGTTGATATTGTTGCTGCTGAAGCTAGGGTTGTTGTTGCTGGGGTTGGAATTGTGGCAACTGAAGCTGGGGTTATTGTTGCAGGGGTTGGATTTGAGGCAACTGAAGCTATGGTTGAAATTGTCGCAGCTGAAGCTGGGGTTGTTGTTGTTGAGGTTGGATTGGTTTTTGAATGGGCAAAGGTGTAGCCTTGGGTGGGCATTGACTGTAAGTCATACCTATAGAGACATATCCCTACGGGAATGATGTGTTGATCCCAAGACTAGTAGGAATTGACTGCAATAGCGGCATAGTTTCATAACAGTTGCTATTTGGTGGGACGGAAGGCATAGCACAAGAGCTTGATTGTCCAGGCCATGAGACCAAAGGTGGAGCCATACTAGTGACCATGGGTGCACTTAGTTGTGAGCCTGTCATGCTTTGAGTGGAAGATGTGCTTGCTTTGTTTGTGCAATTAGTTTGATTAGGTATCGTCTGTGCCAATGTGGGTGTTGTCAATGGTGGGAAGATTTGAGAAATAACAAGTAGTATCTGAGAGGATTAACTAGTATTTTGACTTGCGAGAGGGTTTTCGGGCCATATGGTCGACACACTAAATTCAGCAAGGAGTTTGACTCCCTTCTTTATCAGCATGGCTAAGTAACATTCGAGATTCCTCTCTGCAATAGCGTCAACTATTTGTGTGGAATAAGCATCTTGCTCAATATCTTCAATCTCCTCTTCTATGACATTTTAGAAAAAAGCTGCCCCACGGGGTTGTTCAATGAATAGAGAAGAACTGGTATTTACGAAAGGATCATTCTCTGGCTCTGTTTCCCAAGTGGGGAATATATTGATATATGACTCATTAGGTTGTGTTCTAGCCTTTGACCTTGTGTAAGGCCCTCCATGAGGTGTTTGATACATAGTGTGGTCTAGATTTTGTAACTGAAACAAGTAATATAAAGAAAATAGAAAAGGGTAACCTTTCTAGGAAAGTCTGAGTTATGTTTTGGACAAGGGTAATTCTAAGGATAGATGTTAATTTATCTTGATCTCAAAGTTGTGATGATGTAAAAAATAATATTCGTCGACCTTTGCCTGGGACAAAGTCACTTGATAGAGTTAATGATGATGCTTGATATGATGAGATCAAGATATTTTGAGTTTGAGCTTTCGAACTAACAATGTTTTAGACAATAATTGTGCTTTTCAAAGAAGGGGTGATCTTTAATGTTTAGAGATTCACACAATGTTCTTTGTGGTTTTCTAGGATAGACACTGGTCTTTGACACAATGAAGAGTTCTTTCAAGGTTTTTAGGTCAAAATAGGTGTAAAATATTGATGGTCAACTGCGGCACAACTCCATCGATTGCGGCAAAGTGAATGGTCGATTGTGGTACTTTATCACCGATTGTGGTAATAAACAGGTGGATTGTAGTAATAAATAGTTTAACTGCGACAAATTTCTATCAATTGCGGAAAAATGGGAGCAATGGTGGTAAAGGGGGAACAGTCTCAAAAAAAGACTAGAGGATAGGTATCATTGTCTGACAATTTTGATATTCTGGAACAAGGCTTCTGTTTTGCAAGATAGTTGATGTTGACAACCCTAGACTTTAACACGTTTGACTCATTTTGATAGTTAGATGTTTGTTTTGCATTTTCAAAAACTGATCAAAGAACAAGCACAACAAACACTGTGTTTTGAAGAATGAAGATTGACAATGTGTATGTTCTACAACTTTTTCAAGTTGCAAGGTTATCACGAGGTCTTAACAATGAACAATCAGATTAATCTAGGTCAATGGATTTAGAATACAATGTTACAGTCCCAATTCTTAAATCTTCGTTAGCTCACACAACAATTGTCACACTACTAGGAGACGAAGGTCCACGACGTAGGTGCCCATGTTTTTGTCGTTGCCAGGTATTGTTGTCGTGGAGTGAAGATCTCTTTCACTACACAAATACCATGGGACACATATGTTGGGAATCTTGGTGGGAAACTCTGCAACCCCTTGCACTATAATAAGGTATCTATTCAGAGGAAGATCGGGTTGGCCTCTAATTAACAAGGTTGTAGTAAGGGTCCGTGGTGTTTATCCAATTGGTTTGTACGTGTGTGACTCACTTAAGAGCCTAGTTGACCACGCTGGCTCCTTAGGGATATTCACCCGATCCAGACTATCATCAACACACCTCGCCCGAGCTTGGCTAGATAAGATAGAACTTTGGTTCGCACCTTGTTTATATACCAATCAGAAGCATTACCAATTTAAGGTCGTTCTCCAAGGAAGAAGCGCATTCCCCGGACAGGCCTTTCTAAAAGAGTATAAAGGTTTTTAATCTAACATATTGTCCAAGTGCACCCAAAACTCAAGACACAAGGTAAATTGATTAAGCTCTAAAAGTTTGAAATGTGAACTAAGCTACACCACCATACAAGCATAAGTGTTTAGTTTTAAACCCAAAAAGTAGGTGTTGATTGCTTGTTCAATTTTAATGCACCAAATTGAGAGATTATTTTCCTTGTTCAATTTTAGTCCCCACGTCAATTTTAAGCCCAAATCTGAAATGTGAGATGTGAGATGTGTGACAAACATTATTTTTTTTTAACCCAAATCGACAAGTGAATGAATCTTAAGTTGTATTGTTATCTTTCCTCCTCAATTTGTACAGGTCAAAGAAAGTGTTTAGTATCTCAAGAAATGAAAGCTTTCAATCCAAAATAGAAGAATATCCAGAAACTTCAGGATTATAAAGATTGTTGAAATTAATGGTGACTTTATACTTACCTATGAATCTCTTAATTGAATCAATGTACCTCATGTATACTTCGTTTTGATCTTCAGTTGTGATTACAAGAATAGCCCTTTGTTGTGATCGATAGTTGATGGTTCTCCTTCTTGCATCTCTTAATGCTCTAGCACCTGGTATGCGTCCGATTACCTTCTTTTCCATTCACTGTCAGTCAGCCCTGCACAGAAACCAAGAAAAACATATAGAAAAGTGGCTTTTCAGTCGATTGCGGTACTATTTATTCAATTGCGGCAATCTTTGATCAATTGCGGCAGAATATTGACGATTGCGGCAAAGAACTTTCCTCTGTGGCAGGATGTGTTCAATTGCGGCACGGATCAGGCAATTGCGATAAAATATAGGCAATTGCGACAAACAATAGGTAACTATGGTCAAATATAATCAATTGCGGTAAAACTACCAGAAGATAAAAAGATAGAAGACGACAGAATAACGTTGCAAAAGCCTGCAATCAATTACGGTATTAAACCATTCAATTGCAGCACAATTTTTTTGATTGCGAAAGAATAGCAGTGATTATAAAATAGCATAGATATCAAGAAAAATATGAATCTTTTGGTCTGTGACCATACGGTCGTGGCTGATTGGTTCTGTCTGCTGCCTATAAGAAATATTTGTGTTGTTTGATTAATGGTGATTCCCAAGCTTTCCAAAGGCGGGGGTTAGTAGCAACAGTTTATAATGATAGAAATCCAATACACAAAAGCTACCAATAACAAATAAATTGAAACGTAACCAATAAAATGTACAAGCAAAGAAAGGAAAACCAATGAATGCAAACCCCAAAATGTTTGAAGCTTCTATTGTCTCTCTCTACTCCTTCCCAAATATTTTTTTTTATGCTCAGTATTGGTGTGGGCAGCGTCTATGACTTGAGAAGTGTTAATAATTTGCTAATTGAAATGGGTATGTGATCGCAAGATGGCTTGAATGCTAGAACCAAACTGACGGAGTAATGGCACACGAGAGCTTGAAATCCTGGATCCTTCAAATGGTTATGAAGGGTTTATTATATAGGAATTGGGGATGAAATGAAGGGTTGAGATCAATCTCATAGATAGGGAGATGAACGGTTGAGATTAAAAGGAACTGAAGAAGCCATCAGTAAACTCTACCTCTTCAAATGGTAAAGAGGAGATAGAGTTTGGTTGACTGAAGAGCTAATTGTGAGTTACCTTTTAGAACTAGAGAGGTGGGTGGAGTTACCCATGTGAACTGGAGAGATGGGTGGAGTAACCCATGTGATCTGATTGGAGTTATCTCTTTGAAGATAAATGAATATTTAATTCATTTATTTAGTTAATGTTTTCAACATATGAGATAATTGAATTCTTTTTTATTTAGAATTGCTTTATTTGATGAAATTAATTTAATTGGAAGAATTTAATTAGTAAGTTTGAATATTTCAATTTAAACTATAGGAAATTGAATTTAATTAATTAATTAATGGTAATTAATCAATTAAGGTTAATTAAATAAATAAAATTAATTATTTAATTAATTTTGGGAATTTGATTAGATGATTTGGGGAATGAATTTGGAGGAAAATAGATGATTAATTAATGATTAAAAAATAATTAATTAATAGATGAAAATTAGTGTTTTTAATGTCAAGTCGCAAGCTTGTCCATTTTCGGGTGTCTACATTTGCCTCTCTTTGATGCAATGTAACTTGTCACAGTGTGTCAAAGATTCTTTGATTTTGATCTTGCCCCAGCTTACCCCGGTGATAGTAGGTGTATTTATGCCCCCTCAAAAAATTTGAGCGAGAAGTCACGAAATGAGCATTAATTTGTTGAAACTGCAATTTTTGAATCTGGGTAGCTTACTGATTTGAAAAATGCTTTATATTGCCTCTCATATTGATTGTCAAAGTTTCCAAGGACCGGGAAGAAAAATCAGACTTCCTAGAGAAATTAGGGTTTCTAGAAACCCCTATAAGTAGCCAAGAGAGTCATTTATTTGTCACATTGCCTTCTTGGAGCTCTTGAATTCTTGGTGAGTTTGTTCTTAGTTTTATTGATTTTCCTCTCATTTTCGTGTGATCGCGGGCTTACTTGAAGTCACACACATATCTGACTGATTCTGGACATATCACAGGCCAGCTAGCATAGGATGTCTGGCAAGTATTCTCACTTTACATGTCATTAATGCTTGTTTTTCTCACTTTTAAAAAATTTGGTTTTCTGGCCATATGCATAAGTTGCCGCAACCGACTGCGGTTTTGCCTCAATTATGGTATGAATCCTGCAATTGCTAGCTTAGTGCCACAAATGATAAGAGTTCCACACTTTCCTTGTTTGCATGCCACAATTGCATTTTATTTGTCACAATTGACTGTTAGTTCTCGCAATCACATAACAGTACTGCATATGTAGGGTTTATTGCCGCAATTGCTTGTTTGTAACTATTTTCCTGATTTCCTTGTCTCATATCTCCTTATTCTCTGTTACTTACCTCTATGACTAATACTGATATATTTATGATTTATTGCCTTGTGTAGTTCACCAAGAGGATTCTGTGCTACTGAGAGTCTAGACCGGCGGGGCTTGTATACAGGTTCCAGCTCTCTAAGGATGAGAGGTTAGTTCTTAGGGACTTAGGTTTATATTGGATTTGTTACATGCCAGAGATCACGACCAACAAGGATCTAATATTGGCTCTTGTAGAGCGATGGTATTCGGAGACATGCACTTTCTAATTACCCACTAGAGAGTGTACTATTACTTTGGAGGATATGTACTGCATCCTTCAGCTTCCGATCCAGGGTGCACTTGTTGAGTATCCCACCTGTCCTGGCATTGTTGCTTTGACTAAATTGTCTGGATTACCCCAGGATCAGCTTGGGTTATCTGATGCATATGATATTCCATGGTCCTGATTTGGATTGGGCCTTGATAGTTTGTCTACCTTACTAGGTAGTTTGATATGTGGCATCTTATGCCCTGATCATCGCCAGCACGGATTCTCTGTTGGCTTTGGTTCTGTATTGTAGAGTATAGTCCATGATCATATTGTTTATGCATGGGGGCCATGTATGTTGGCTCATATGCACTACCATATGTTTTATGTGGCTTACCTTGATGGTAAGTCTCTCGGCTGTGGTGCTACCCTCCTACAGATATGGGCGTGGGAGAACATTGATGTGTGTCATCTCATTGGTACTCGTGATCTACCTACAGATAGACCTTGTGTATTCATGTATGATGGAGCCATCGTTCAGACCCACAAGGGTCATTTGATGTAGTGGTGTCAATAGTTTGATATGATGCCTTATTTCATTTAGAGACCATATAGACAGTGCCCTATGTGGGATGGAGAGGATATCCATCTTCCTTTTTGTTGTCAGTGGAGATACATGATTGGTCGTGTCACTAACCATGTACATATGATTGATTTTCACAACACCAGCAAGGTGTTGCGATAGTTCAGGGAGCAGCAGAAAGTGTCTGATACATATGCCTATTTTACTTGTAGGTCGAGGGATACTACTGTCCTTGGTGGTGTCGTTTCACTAGATGTTGCGCTGACTGAGTTTGTAGGCTTACTCCCTATTGCTTGGACATGGTGATCTGCCACTATAGATGCAGGTATGCTTGTGCAATGATATTTTTGTATAATTATTGTGTTTCTTTCATAGTATATCTTCTCTATGATACTTTTTCTTCATCTGATGTGGTACTGATATTTGAATTTTATATTTTGCAAGCACCACTCCTCAGTATGATGCTCGTTGGGAACAGACCCGACCAGTTTCACTTATAGATGTCTCTCATCTTATTGCTAGGACTATCATGAGGAGGCACCCTTAGGTACGATGAGGCAGGGGAGGTCAAGATGGAGGGAGAGATAGTGGTCATGACAAAGTTAGGGTGCGAGGTTGAGATGGAGGTAGGGATGGAGGTCAAGATAGCAGAGGGGATGGAGGTAGAGATGGTGGTCGGGGGAGGGGAAATGATTGGGGAGATGATCTAGGTCCCAGGGGTGCTGGAGGTGGAGTTTGAACGAGAGGTAGCTAGACCAGTACTGAGAGATTTGGGTTGAGTGTTGTGTTGGAGGATGAGGAAGCGATGGAGGAGGAGGCACCTCAATTAGTGTGGAGGGTTCATCAGTGTACTGGTGTTGTGTTGGCTCTGAGAGTGGAGGATAGGGTGGTTGTGGAGGATGTAGATATTGAGATAGGGGATATAGATATTGAGGCCTTGGATGTTGAGAGTGCAAGAACAAGCTCATCTACTGATAGTGGCAATACAGGCAGTAGTACTAGGGAGAGTTTTGAGAGTGAGGATGATTCTTGGGTGGTGAGGGGGAGGGGAGATGAGGTTTTGGGTGACAGAGCTGAGGAGGGGGAAATGGATGTTTCCATGGGAGGGATGGATGTAGATCCTTCCAATCTAGAGAGACTTACATAGTAGATTTCCAATTTATAGGCTAGACTTACCTCTTTCAATGCACATGCCACTGCTTTGGAGGCTAGAGTGATAGCAATTGAGGCTAGGATGGGTGCGGTAGAGGCTAGAGTTACAGTAGCCAAGGCTAGGATGGTTGCGACGGAGGCTAGAGAGTGATAGGCTCAAGCTAAGTTCTGTTCTTTTATTGACTTCGTACAGGATGCTTCTCACCGGGATGTTTTGGATAGATATTATAGATTTGGGCATGATGCCGATAGGGAGATTGAGTGTTGGAGATGCCATTATGAGGGTGCAGTTCCTACCGAGTAGAGAGTTCCTATTTATACAGCCTCACAAAGATCTAGTAGAGCTCAGAGATCATAGAGTAGTGGTATTATTTCTCCTAGTTCATCATAGAGACCTGCTACTGATATGCCACCCCCTCATCCACCTGGAAGCAAGGGTGGGGGTAGCACATGTTTATTTTGATATCTCTCCTCTTTTATATTATGTACCATTTTTGGAGTCATGTTCCTTTGATATTACTCTGAGGTTTATCCATTTTTATATCTCGACACACTGATATTTATTGATATATATGTTGATTACCTTCCTTTGTTCATACTTGCAAGCGTTCATTGTACGTAGATATTCTGATTTATATGAGATGCAGCTAGTGATTTGATATGATGTGCATTGGTTTACTTGCTATATGTATGATTCTGCATGATTTAGTTTAGGTAATGAAAATTTATATGCAATATGATTCTATTAAGCAGACTTGTAGATGGATGATTTACTTTTCCTATGACAATGACATGTTTCTACAGGATGGTGGAAATGAAATGCATGTTTATATGAGATGCTTATGGATGCATGTGTTTTTATGATTTACTATGTATGCAGCTGCTATGTTTTTTTCATTTTATTTGATGCACTTAAATGGGATGGATGCAATCTATAATGCGCAAAATATTTGAGTAATGCATGTGTTAGTTAGAAGGGAGTTAGTTTGAAAATATGCTCTCTGGGATTGATTTGATAGATATGGGATGATAGAAAGCAATTTTTCATTTTTGATAGATATGAATTGATAGAAAGGATGAGTGTCCCAAGTTGCTACCACTGTTTCCAATATTTGTCATCCTTGCATCTTTTTTATTTTTTAAAATTTTGAAGAGCGTCCAATGCATCCAGATCGCATACCATCTGGATACCACCATGACCTCTTGATAATTGGAAGGATTAGAGAGATTGAATAGAAAGAGAACTTAGTGCACCCAAATATTGACCATCTGGGTTCAGTTATGTTCTATGTTTGAAAAGAAAGAGAGCCAAAAGCACCCTGATATTGACCATCTAGATACCGCTTTGCCCTATAAAAAAACTAAATAAAGGAAACCAAGATAGAACTCCTATGCACCCAAAGTCCATCTGGATAACACTGTGAGATCTTGATTCCATATAGAAAAGACCAAAGCAAATAAGATAGAACTCCTATGCACCCAGAGTCCATCTGGATAGCATTGTGAGCTGTTGATTACAAAAAAGAAACCAAGATAGAACTCCAACGCACCCAGAGTCCATCTGAATAGCACGACAAGCTCTTAATTCTATAAACTAAAAAAGCAGATAAAAGAGAAGGAATGTCCAATTCTTTCCCAGGGTTAAGCTCATATCGTGGAACTGCGTGGCTGCCAGATAAGTGACAGCGCCTACCGCATTTATCCTAAATCATCATGGACCTAAAATCAAAGTGAACATTCAACAGACAATAATCAAACAAAATAAGTCATGATCTATCATAGCTACTCTCCTCACATGTTGGATCCTAGAGTAGCATAAGAACATAACTACAAAATATAGACTAACATCTGACTGACTAACTGACCAAGTCAACATTTTTGGATGGTTCCTTGATTCAATTGGATTCTCTTGATTGGCTCAACTCTTTTGATAGGCTTGATTGGCTTGATTGCTTGAGTGTGTCTGGTTTCAGTAATAGATGACTCATATAAGACTAACCTGTCTGGTTTTGAGCGTATCCAACACTGTGTAAGATGATTGATAGGATTTGATTGATTTGATTGATTTGGATGGCTGATCAGGCTGTGTCAGATGGTCCCAATGTTGATTCGCAAAGTTCATGATTGTGACAATTGATAGATTGTCTTGGTTGCCAATTATCTTTCTGATAGATTTGATAGATTGATAAAGCTGTGTCATATGGGCCCAATGTTGATTCACAAAGCTCGTGATTGTGACATTGATTGAGTGGGTGTGATCGCCCTTTGCTCTCTTGATAACCGAGTTGGCTTTATTGCTTGGGATTTTGCAAATTTTTTTTTGTATTTTATGAAGATTGATTTTTTTAGGATATTTGATCTTTTTAGGATTTTCAATGAGTTTTCTAACTTTTAGGAATTTTTTTAGGACATTTAGAATTGCCCCCTATTCTGGTGGACCAACAGTAACCATGGATAAGTTTTTGGTGCTCAGAGGGGGATGTTCTTTTAGATATTGCTTGGGTAGTCAGTATATCATTTGAAGTGTGCTCAAGCTTTTGATCTTGCAGTTCATTCATGGTGAAGCTGGATTTGAACACTCGGTGCCTGTTTGCCACGTTTTCACCAAGGTATCTACTCAATAGCGCTTGTTTGCCAGGTTTTCACTAAGAGATCGATTTTGTTTCTCTTTACTTTTTTGCTTTTTTTTATTTTTTTGTTGTCACCAAGGCGCCTGATTGCCAGGTTTTCACTAAGGCAACATTTTGTATTTTTGATTTTTTTGTTGTCACCAAGGTGCCTGATTGCTAGGAATTCACCAAGGCAATATTTTATATTTTTTTTATATTTTTTGGTATTTTCTGGATATGTAGTTGGGTGCCTTAACCATTGAGACCTTAAGCGTAGAACCTCTTGAGGTGCATGTTGTTGATGTATCTAGGGAGATGATCTCCTTCTGGTGTCTCTTGTTGGTATGCCCCACTCTGGGTAGAGTTGACAATGACATATGGTCCTAACTAGTTAGGCTCAAACTTTCATGGTTTCACTCTTTCTGCTTGGTTCTTTTGATTTTCCATGAGGACAAGGTCTCCTACCTCAAATGTTTGTGGCCTCACCTTATTGTGATAGTTCCTGTAACACCCCAAAATTGGCATCTTGCAACCCTAACCAATTTTGTTGCATTTGTCATTCTTCTAAATCATCAAAGTCCTATTGTACTAGGCAATTCTGAGTTTTCACTGACTCTACTCGACCTGAGTGTCAAATGTAGAAAATCCTAAATCTATATTAATCATACATCATATTTAATTCCTAAATATCTATTTGGCTAAACAAACCCTATGAT
>MU225616.1:71759-93998 GCA_018584345.1 Thuja plicata | reverse complement strand
ATTTGTTGTCCCTGTCTGAAACAATACTAAGTGGGAGTCCATGTATCCTCACCACTCCACTAAAAAACAACTATGCAATGTTACAAGCATCATGAATGGTCTTACAAGGTATAAAATGTGCCATCTTACTAAATCTGTCCACTACAACAAAAATATTGTCATACCCCTGCCTTGTTCTTGGCAAACCAACTACAAAATCCATGCTTATGCATTCCCATAGTCTGGTTGGGATTGAAAGTGGCTGATAAAGACCTACATTTGAAAATGTGCCCTTTTCTTTTTGACACACTACACAACTCTCAACATAGTGTCTAACAGCTCTATTCATTCTAGGCCAAAAATAGAACCTAGTGACTAGCTCTTGAGTCTTGTTGACTCCAAAATGACCACTAAGTGCTCCATTATGTTTTTCTTGAATCAAATTCTCTCTCATAGACCCTTTAGGAACACAAAGTTGACCTCCTTTAAATAACAAATCATTCTGCAAAGTATATTTAGAAAAGTCACCATGAAAGTTGTTCTTAAACTCCTTGCATACCTTGTAGATTTGGGCAAAATCTTCGTCTTTAGCATATAGGTCTTTGAAGATATCAATACCTATTCTTTGTAGCTGAACTTCTTGGACTATGAGTAGCCTTCTTCTCAATGCATCAGCAACCTTGTTTTGTACTACCTTTTTATGCTTGATATTGAAAGTGTAGGCTTGTAGATACTCCACCCACTTCATGTGTTTGCTGCTAAGTTTGTCTTGAGAGTTAAGGAAGCTAAGAGCTTGGTTATTAGTATATACTATGAACTCCTTTGGCAGAAAGTAGTGCCTCCACTTCTTGAGTGCTTGGACTAGAGCATACAACTCTAAGTCATAAGAAGAGTACTTCTTCTTTGCATCATTTAGCTTGTCACTATGGAAAGCTACTGGTCTTCCTTCTTGGCTTATGACAGCCCCAATGGCCACATTACTTGCATCACATTCTACTTTAAAAATCTTATCAAAGCTTGGAAGAACTAGAGTAGGCAACTCAGCTATCTTCTCCTTGAGTGTTTCAAACCCTCAGTCAGCTTGTGGTGTCCATTGAAACTTTGTCTTCATCCCACCTTTGATGGTGTATAACATGGGTGCACAAATCCCACTGAAATGTCTAATGAACTTTCTATAATACTAAACTAAACCATGGAAACTTCTCACCTCAGTGGCAGCCTTGGGAGTAGGCCAACTTAGAATGGCATCCACCTTTCCTTGGTCCATTTTGAGGTTACCCTGTGACAAAACAAAACTAAGATATACAAGCTCCTACTTCATGAAGTCACACTTCTCCAAATTGATCATTAGATTTTCATCATGTAATTTCTTGAAAACAATTTTCAAATGCCTAATGTGCTCTTCCTTACTTCTATTGAAAACTAAAATGTCATCTAGGTAGACAACAACAAACTTACCAATACCTCATTCATCAACCTCATAAAAGTTGAGGGAGCATTAGACAAACCAAATGGCATTACAAGCCATTCATACAAACATTTTGTAGTTTTGAAGGTTTTCTTCCATTCATCTCCTTCATTAATTATGATTTGGTGGTAACCACTCTTGAGATCAATCTTGTTGAAGTACTTTGCCTCTCCTAAAAAATCCATTAGGTCTTCAATTCTAGGTATTAGAAACCTATACCTAATGGTGATTCTATTTATGGCTCTATAATCAATAGAAATTCTCCAAGCTCCTCCTTTCTTAGGTGCTAAAATAGTAGGGACTACACATGGGCTTATGCTCTTTTTGATTAGGCCTTGGTCTAATAACTCTCTGATTTGCTTGGCTATTTCTTCATTCTGTTGAGGGGTCATCTTATAGGCATCTTTGTTGGGTAAGGTAGCTCCTGGTATGAAGTCAATCTTGTGGCTAACAAGTCTCTTAGGAGGTAGGGGAGTGGGCTGACCATCATTAACAATATCCTTATACTCTTCCAGTATTTCTTTTACCTCATTTGGTATCTTTGATTTCTTGATAGCAGCTTCATCTTTTGGCTTCAATACTAAAGCAAATCCAACTCCTCCTCCTTCTCCTAGAGTCTTCAAGAACTCCTTCTCACCAACCATGAGCACACTTGGACTTGATATCTTCATCTCTCCTTCTTCTATTAGTGACTGAATTTTGAAACTCACTCCATCTTTCTTAAATGAGTATGCATTCTTGGTTCCATCATGCATGGCTTGCCTATCAAATTTCCATGGCCTTCCAAGTAGAAGATGGCATGCATCCATGGGAAGAATGTCACATAGAACTCTATCTTTATACTTTCCAATGGTAAACTCTACCCATGCTTGTTCTCCTACAAACACATGATGTCCTTTGTTGAGCCATGTAACCTTGTATGGGTTTTCATGTGGAATCGTTTTCAAATTTAACTTGTTGGCTGCTTCTTCACTAATGATATTATCAGTTGAGCCTGAATCAATAATGACTCTGCACACCTTTCCCATAATCTTGCACTTCACTCTAAAGAGTGCTCTCCTTTGGCTTGGTTCTTCTTTGCTTGGCTCTCTGATTAAGGTCCTCCTCATCATGAGGTTCTCACCTTCTTCTGATTCTAAAGGTACCTCTGATGGCTTGCTGCTGCAACTTGATTCTTCTTGGACATAGTTAACTCTCTTTCCACCTCCTTGAGAAGTAGAACCCTTTTCAGGACACCTATAGGTAGGATGCCCTAGCTGATTGCAGTGGTAGCACTTCATGGTGGCAAAGTAGGATGCTCCTCTTCCTTGATTGTTGCTGCTCCTTCCTCTCCAACTAGCGTTAGAACCTCTACCTCTACTGGAACCTCCTCTACTTGAGTTTCCTTCCTGATTTTTAGTAAGCTTGTTCTCACTTTTCTGCCTTGAATCTGATCCTCTTCCACCATAGCCTCCTTGTCCTCTTCCTTCTCTACCTCTTCCTCTTCCTCTGAAGTTTGATTCTATTTTCCTTTTGTTCTTCTCTTCCACTTTTAATGCAAGTTGGAAACACTTATGGACGGTTGTGAGATTCCACAAACTAATTTCCTCTTGGATATTCCATTTTAGGCCTCCAAGATACCTAGCTACCTTGATAGTCTCATCCTCTTGGACTCTTGACCTCAAGCACAACTTCTGGAATTCTTCAGTATATGTAGCCACATCCAAATCTTTTTGCTTCAAGCTTTGCCTCTTCTTGTGTAGCTGGATTTCATAATCCTCATGTAGGTATTGCTCCTTTACCTTGTTTAACATGGGCTTCCAATTCAAAATTGGATGCTTACCCATCTTCTCCCTCTCTTCTTGGAGGTATTTCCACCATGTTAATGCTGAACCTATTAACCTTGACTTTGCAACTTTTACCTTCTATGCTTCAGTTATGCCCTCACATTCAAAATGATTCTCAATACCTTATATCCATTCCACAACTAGTTCACTATCTATTTTTCCATTAAAGAATGGAATTCCTTCAAGACTTTTGCCTCCTAGGGCCCTGAGAGCTTCTAGAAATGGCTCCTCATTCATTGGAGGGTCTGGTTAAGGTATCAATTCTTCTTCATCAACTTTACACTTCCCTCTGTTGCTGCTAACTTCATCTCCATCTTTGCTTTTAGTTGCATCTGCAAATTCTTGAAGTTTCAACTTCATCTCATCCAGGGCTTCTTCAAGGAGTCTACTCATTTCCCTTTGATCCTCTATCACTCTCTTCTACTCATCTACTTCCTTTGCAAGCTCTGCATTGGTGACCATCTTGTTTTCACCTACTGATATTGTTGGCTAGAACATTTACCACAAGCCCAATCAAAATTAGGCTCTGATACCAATCTGATGTGGACAGAAGTCTTGTTGCTGCTACAAAACCAGCTTGGCTCTATTCTAAGATCTTTCTCCTAGATCTCTTAAAGCTTTCACAACCCTAAACTGAGGCAAGTCACTCTCAACTCCACCTCCTCTTCAAGACTTAGTCCCCATCGAAGTGATTTTCATCCTCTTCTTGCTGAACCTACACAAATAGATTCATTCTTCTCGCTCAATCAATGTTCTCAGAATATTGCTTTCATTCTCTTCCCTAGCTAGACTATTATAAAGCTCGCCTAGGGTAAGATCTCCAGACTCTTTGTTGTTGTTTCTCCTATAGAAAACAAAAAGGAAACTATGTATAGGGGCTCCTCTCGAGTTCCATCCCAACACATGACTCTCACCATGGATTCAGGAATCTCGAGGGGCCATTACTGGTCACAACCCAGAATAGGTAAAAAACTAAGAACTTACAAAATAGAAAGTAAAGTAAATAATCTACTTGCATGCAAAATGAACAAAGAAGGTTGATATCCACTAAACACACTATCTGCAACTTCTCATTACTAGAAACAAAAACAAAACAGTACTATAATCTGCAACTCTGTGATTTCCTGTAGCTTCTCTTTTCTTCAATCTCTACTTTCTCTTCTGTATATCTCAAATGAAGGCTTGGGATGTTATTAATAACCATCCTCTCATTGAAATGACCCCTAACTGCCCACATATTTGCAAGCATCTCTTTAGGAACCGTTACAACTGACCATACTGTCCATAAAAGACAAGATTTGCTTCTCGCGGGCCGTTACGACTGACTTTACTGGCAATTAGTAATGCAAAACCGACCACCAGTCTAAATGAGTGCCAGTGATAACTAACAGTGTTAGCAAATAGTGATACCTGACATTGTTAGCAAACAGTGATACCTGACGGTATTAACAAACAGTGATACCCGACGGTGTTAACCGGCACAGTGTTAACCGATAGTGTTAGTCGGCACAGTGTTAACCGACAGTGTTAACCAACACAGTGTTAACCGACAGTGTTAACCGACACAATGTTAACCGACAGTGTTAACAGACATAGTGTTAATCGACAGTGTTAACTGAAAATCAGGAAATCAACTAAGAAACCTAGCTAGACATGGATTGACCTAGTCATATCCATCTTAGGGAAAACAAAAGACCTTCTAAGGTCCACACACACTCTCCTGACTTGGCTAGAGTCAGTACATGCCAAAAATAAGGAGCTAGGGGTTTGAGTTAGGTGTGCTCCTGCACCAATAAGCCAAAACAAATAACAAAGGATATTATTCATGCAGTTACTAGATATCCTACAACAAACAAACCACAAGCTCACAAGCACCCATCCCTAAAGGAAGTGGAAAATCTAACTGGTGCAAAATCAGACAAAAGAGTTCTCAAGGTCAACACTATCACCGACGACAAACTCAAGTTTGGTGAATGTGTGGTAGGATAAAAGATCTTCCAGGCCAACAGAATGAATAGCATAGCAAGTATTTCTATGAGTACAGCTTACAAGATCATCAAACAAGGAAAGAAGATGGATCTTGCAAATATTTTGTTGAATCAACTTGAGGAGAACATGAACACCATAATATCTTCAAAGACAAACACTTGTAATTTTGGTTCTCTCATTATGTGCATATTCTTTTACTTTGAAGAATAATTTCCTTCCATAGGCAAAGTAGTATGGGATACAAGAAAACCGGTCACCATACAAACATGTGAGCATATAGATTCATTAGGAATAGATTTTGATGACCTAATGAATGAGTACTTCAAAGAATTTAAAGAAAAGATGCAAGCAAGAACTAGGATACCTGAAAATTTGATAAAAGAATACAAAGAGGATATATGTTTTATGGTAGATATTGATTTTGCCCATATCAAACCAATAGTACCTAGGAAATCCTGGCTATCACATTTGGAATATGAGATCAAAACAGGACAGGCTACTGAGTGCATCAAGGCACTATTAAATGAACCAGTTGAGAAAAAGAAACCAAGATTTGGCACCTGTGAAGAAGTCAAACCAAAGATCAAGATAGATCTTACAGTCAAGAAAATTATAAACAAGAAGAACAAAATGGTTAAAAAGTTAACAAAGAAATTTGTAGTCACTGAAGAAGGTGAAGAGGAAACAGAAGAAAAGGAGGAACAAACCGAAGGACAGTCACCTATCGGTGAAGAGACAGAAAAGAATGACTTAGAGGGCACACAGATAGATTTTCCACCTCCTCCTCCACCTAAGAAAGAAAGAATGAAAGCCGCTTCCAGAACAAGAAGCAAAACTGCAAAAGAATCAACTCCTTCACCACTTAAGAAAGGTAAAGTGAGAACCTAAAAGAGAAAACCGGTCTCACCTAAGGAAATACAGACCAAAAGGAGGAAATGGGTCAGGACAAAAGAGGATCTAGAAGACTTAGCTATGGATGAAGCTGACATATATGTGCAAAATGGGAAAGAACCCTTGATTCCAAACACAATTGATGAAATCTGTAAGAATATCTCAGAATCACCATCTATTTCTGATCCTAACATTAGGAAATGGTTAAAGTTTGATCTAGAGGATCAAAATAGGATAGAAGATGCTATTATAGTTAAAATGTGCAAACATCATTATGTTCCACTACAATTCTCAAAATATGATGTTCCTAAGGAACTATCAGTGAGATTGTCTTCTAGATGGACATTTGCTCTGCATCAAGAAAAAGAAATAAGAGAAAGAGCACTTGTTACTCTTATGCCTTCAGATTCAAAGAAGGAAGAAATAAGTGAGGTGATGAAGAAATATGAAAATCAATTCTCACCAAAAATGAGAGCATATGAATTTCTCAAAGGGAACCTAATTGATTTTGATCAAGACAACATTAAGAAGTGGTGCAAGATACTCAAAAATCCCATTAAGGAAGCTAGCCCAGAGAAGGAAAACATCATCATCAAGGATATACAAGATGACTCATCTGTGGAATTGGAAAAAGAAGAGAGTGATCCAGCAGGCCCCAAGCATACTGACATTATAGATGAAGTATGGCCCGACACTACACTTGACAAAACACAGAATGAGGAAAGCCAAAATCCACTAAGTCCAATTCATATTGACTTGAGTAATGAAAAAGAGGTTACCAAAGAAGATTTGACAATAAAAGGTAACATAACTGATGATATCAATCATGAATCATGAATCATGGTTGGATAACATTATCAATGACACTACAGGAAAAGACCCTGTAGAAGAAGTGCAAAAATATGAAGATATCAATGTTGCACAAGGCAATACTGATGAATAGGATACAACTATTGACACTACAGAGGTCAATACACCAACCAACATGAACGTTTTGATACAAGAAATTGATATTGAATCAAGTCATGAGAAATCATCTAAGAAAGATGATGATATACCCAAGGACACGAGTAATGAACAAAATAAAAATGCATCAGATACTCCAAAAGAGATAGATACAAAGATGAAAGATGCAACCGACACTCAGAAAGAGGTGTCTACTGAAAAAGACAAAGAAGCGGATAATAAAACAGATGAAATGTTGAGAAAAGATGAAGAAAAAGAAAAGAATGAAGAAGTCAAGCAGGATGAAAGCATGAAAGAAAAGGAAGGAGAAAAATTTGTTGATACACCCAAGGCCAATGAGGAGACATCTTCACAAAACCAACCGGTGGACTCAGAACAGAAGCAACAAGATACTTCATCTTATCGACCCTCACCCACACAATCCATCCAATCTCAAGGTCTACAAATGGTAGTGCACCAATTTTCCAAACATCCAAATAAGAAGAAGAAAGCAATGAAGAAAGATATCTTGGCAGTCACACTTAATGAAGTAATTGAGATACCCAAGTGGGATGTATCCACTTTAGATACTGAAGCACTTCAAAAGTTTGGAGTGATGTGTTAGAAAAAAGCAATTCAAGAGAAAATGAAAAAGGCACACAGGGAAGCCCAAGTACTTGATAAAGCAAGGGACATTATACATCAACTTTTTCCAGATATCAAAATTGAAGATAGTATATCAGTCATGGAACAAATAGCAGTTCTTACCGACACCATCACAAATCAAAATGTTGATGCTGAGAAGGCAATGGAAGAACAAGCAGAGATGAAGTATCAACACAAACTAGTTGAGAAGATCAGCCCAGAAGTGGCAGAGAACAAGGTAAAGCTATCTGAACTAGAAAGTGAATTAGAACCTATGATTGTTGAAGCTGTTACCTTAGTTCAAAAATTGTGCATATTAGAAAATTTTGCAAAAGAAAATAGTGATAAGTTGTTTCAACTAGATTCAGATCTAACAGCTAGTGCACTAAGTTTAACCTCTGATGCAAACAAAATAAAGATGCATCATGAAAAGATCACAGAGGTAAATAGATTGAGACAAGAAATATGGGATGCAGAGACACAATTCAAAAATGAGGTTACCGAGCTACAAGCTCATATTTTTCCAAACCTCACTACTCTGCAATAGCATATAACAGATGCACGAAATCTAATCACAACCCCATAAATGTTTGTGGTAGACAGTAATTATGACATGCATGTGAGGATATCACTTGAGCATATGGCTCTTGATAATTTAAAGGAGAAATGGGAGAAAATGATGGAGGAAATACAATCCTCACACTCTCACATTTTTGACAAGTTGTAAGTACCTTTTCCCTCATTATCAAAAAAGGAGGAATGTATACATATGTACAAATATACTTTAGTAGAAAAAGGAGGAATGTATACATATGTACAAAATACTATATGAGGATATGTATAATGTATATACAATAATGATAGTTATGTACATAAACTTACACTTACCGTCATATGCATAGGGGGAGTCATTTCATGACTAAGGAATAAGTATACACAGGTGTACATAGTAATACATCAAGTATGTTGCACATTTTAGTTTTTGATACTAATGTCAAAGGGGGAGATTGATGACATTAAGTTTTTCCATTAGTATACTTAAAGGGAAAAACATGATAAAGGTCATCGGTATAAGCATAACCAGCGGACAACAAGGATACCCGACAAGATGAAAATGCCTATTGTAAAAATGATAAGTATAGACTTTCTCGACGAACATTGACAAGAGTCAAACTGACGACAAGCATTACCGATGATACAGTTTTGAGAACATCACCGATAGAGAAAAAAAAGCATACCCAATGAAAATTTCAATTAAGGGACACCGACAGAGTTCAAAACTGACAGAATTGACAGAACAGCCCGACTATCAAAACCGACAGTCAGTTACAGAACCCGCAAAAACTGGATCTGACTTTACATGTCAGATAAAACATTGTAATTCTATTTATAGAGTTTGTATTTGTTTTAAATCTTTACTTGAGGGTCAAGCAAGCAAATTGTGAATGTTTTAAAGCATCCTAACAAATCTAAAACATATCTAACTAAAGATCAAGGTCAAGTTGTAAACCTTGGATCTAGAGTTAATCTGTAAAAGCGTGAATCAAGAATGGAGCTAGAAACTAGTATAAATAGATGTTCAATCATTTGTAATATAATGTGTGACTTGTAATCATTTAACAAATGATAGTATCCATGGAGAGCATCTAAGCAGCAGAAGAGAATTCATGCAAAGTACAAAAATAGATCAAAGAAGTTATCAAGAACACAAAAAGGCTACCGACAAGCACAGACAAGGTATCACTCAATCACTCAAGGTGATTACATTTGCATTGTAAGCTTTACAGGATCTGTTATCAGAAATTAGAGATTGCATTCACTATCATATCAACATTTATATTGTAATTGCATTCTAACAAGTGCATCACAACTAAAATCCTTTTGTAGAAGGTAGACTTAACCATTCTTTGATAAATCTCTTAACAGAGTGCACACCTAAAAGTGTTGCTAAAGCTTCAAACAAAGTAGATCCTAATAGGTCTCCACTCTAATACTCTTAATAGGGTAGATCATCAGAAGTGATCAATTATAAGCCTTTACCGGCTCCCTTCTTATCTGTAGATAGTGAAGTTTTGTGGGTAGACATCCCCACCGTAGTTTTTACTTCCTAACAGGAGTTTTCTGCGATATCATATCATGTGTTATGTGTTATTTATTTTCATGAATTTTTCTTGAATGTTTACACATGTAAAGAACTTATATTATGATTTCACATACATATAGAAAGATGAACAGATAGATAGGAATAATACAAATCTAATGACTCAAAGGTTAATGGGCCAACCACATAAAAAGTTTTAGAGGTACTAATTCACCCCTCCCCTCTCAATACATCATTCCAATAATTCCAACAAATACAACTATGAGGAAGCTTTCATTATCACGAACATGCCTTAGAGCCCAAGAATATATGGCATGCTATAAGCAGTTATTATAACATAAACTCCAGAGTCGTTCTATTCAGATGTCCACCCACAACTTTTGTTAGATGAGGAGATATCGCAAAAGAAAAGTCATTTGAATAAAATATCAGTACATGGTTGTACCAAGATCCACAAGAGACACTTTAAAAACCCCTACCACTATCAAACTATGGAAATAGTTATACAATGTTACAAAGATTCGGGTATGATGGTACAATTGGTCTAGGAGCAAGACAACAAGGCTTAATGGAATTGTCTCTCCCACCAACCTAGAGAAATAAGAGAGGGTTAGGCTATGGGAAACAAAGAACCAGGCCTATAATCCAAGACATCATAGTTGATCAGGAACAAATAACAGAGATGCACCAGGGGAAAAACTCAGAACATGTCTTAATAAGAAACATACTGCAACAGTTGTTGCCTGCCGAAGAGGGAACCTCTCAAACCTAAATTAACCTCAACATAGCCATCAACATTAACGAAGGAAGTGATACATCTAACGATCATTCTATCAAAATTGAATCCAATGAGTACAAATGGAGATCCCTTCACAACGCTGAATCGTCGATCCCAAATTATTCCCCTCGGTCAGCCACCACCATAAACCTTGAAGACTTATTTGACCAATTATCCATTGATGACCAACCCTACATAGATAAGCATGTCATTCTCCATTCTTCAAGTGATGCATCCACATAACAGTCTGGGTTTGTCAGAACCCTATTTGAAGTCCCTTTCAACCAAATAGAGTCAAACCAACACAAGGGCCTATGTCCTGTACACCCGGAACTAATAGAGTGGGATCTACAAGGACTGCCTAATATAGATGTTTTTGAGAATGATGAGGCCATTGAAAACTTCATGGGACTTAGAGAGGGAATTCCATAAGGAGACCATAAATTAGATTTCTCCATTAACCTTGACAAATCAGCATACTTTGGGGAGGAAGCCCCTCTTTCCAGTCATTAAAACAAATCAAAAAAGAAAAAATAATCGTCAGTAAGTGAAAACCGAAAGGCACTTACTGACACAAAAAATAATAAAAGATAAAACAAGACATATCTTCTAGTGAAAAACTCATTGAGGTGGCAGAAGATGGAAAGAAGGAACTCCTCCCCTTAACAGAGGAGAAATCAGCATTACTAGTAGAAGAAACAGAGGAAGTCAACTTGGGAGATGACAAAAACCCAAAGAACATCTACTTTGCAAAATCACTCACCCTAGAGGAGATAGAATAGTTCATCAATTTCTTCAAAGAAAGAATGATCAATTTCACATGGTCCTACTCAGATATGCTAGGATTAGATCCAGAGCTGGTACTACATCATCTCTCATTGCTACCCAACACCAAACCTGTCAAGCAAAAGCTAAGAAAGATGCATCCCCATGTTGCATTTCTAGTCAAGGAAGAATTGAAAAAGTTCCTGGATGCCAAGTTCATAAGACCAATACCATACGCAGACTAGATATCTAACTTGGTACCAGTTACAAAGCACAGTGGTCAGATACAAATTTGCACAGACTTTAGAGATCTCAACATAGCTTGTCCCAAAGACAATTTTCCCTTGCCTAACATTGATATGATAGTAGATCTAACTGTTGGGCATCAAATTCTATCACTCATGGATGGATTTTCAAGGTATAATAAGATAAGGATCGCACCAGAGGACCAACACAAGACAACTTTGACATGTCCTTGGGGCACATATTATTGGAATGTCATGTCGTTTGTTCTCTGGAAAGGATTCCTTTGATTTTCATATAACTCTAAATCACCTACCAAAAATGATCGTTCAATCACCTTATGATTATACTATTTTTGAAGTGATTTATGGTAAGACTTAATATGCTCCAAAGCATTTATTCGTTGTTCATCCAACATTTCTAATTCTTGTAATCGTTGTTCCTGAAAAGTATCCTTGTCAATTATCCCATGGAATGAAACACGTAAAGAAAGTATTTCTAATTCTAATGGCATAATAGCATCAGTACCATAAACAAGATTATAATGAGAAGTACCCATGGTAGTATGGACAGTAGTCCTATAATCCCATAAAGTATAAGTAAGTTTGGTATGCCATTCTTTCGCATGCTTATTGACTATTTTCCTTAATATTTTTTCAATAACTTTGTTCGATGCTTCGGCTTGACCATTGGATTGAGGATAGTAGGGAGTAGAAAAACTATGTTGAATATGATATTTCTCCAAGAATTTCATGACTTCTTTATTCTTGAAAGAAGTGTTGTTATCTGAAACTATCGTTGAAGGAATACCAATTCATGCTATAATATGATTAAGAATAAAATCACAAATAACATTCGTAGTAGTAGAACGGAGAGGAATAGCCTCTACCCAATTTGTAAAGTAATATGTAGTCATGAGGATGTATGTATTTCCTTGAGAAGAAGCTGGTGAGATTTTTCCAATAAGATCAAAACCCCAAATACTAAAAGGCCATGGAGCAATTTTATTACAAAGCTCACGAGCAGGAGCATGAATTAAATTACCATGTTGCTAACACTGAGGACACTTCTTAACAAATGTAAAAGAATCTTATTCCATTGTTTTCCAATAATATCTCATTATATGAAGTTTATTAACTAAAGATTTCCCACCAAAATGTCCCCCACAAGAACCAGAATGATCTTCTGCTAAAGCTATCAGAACTTCGGTTCTACCGAGACATCTTAATAGAAAACTATTATAAGAACATTTGTAAATTGTATTGCCTAAAATGATATAATGTGATGCAAGCTTCCTAATATGATTACGCATGTTCCTTGTTTCTCATTCAGGAAATGTATTGTCTTTCAAAAAATGAAAGGTATGTGAATACCATTCATCCAAATGCAAGTTAAAACAATCAGCAGTAACCTTATTAGAAATTGTAGGGTGTTTAAGAGTGTGTATAGTAAATTTAAAGTCTTCAGCATTATTCTCAAGATAAACAAAGGAAGCTGCGCTTGCCATGGCATCTGCATGTCGATTATCTTTCCTAGGTAAGGTCTTAATCGTATAAGAAGAGAATTGTGAAATAATATCAAGAGCCAATTCTTTATATTGCATCATTTTATCATTCTTAGTCTGATAACCCCCTTTAATTTGTTTAACAATCAATTGCGAATCCCCATAGAATTCCAAGTTTTTAATATGAAGGGATGAAGTTGCCCGTAATCCAGTTATAAGACCTTCATACTCCACAATATTGTTAGTACAAGGAAAGGTCAATTTATATGACATAGGGATTGGTTTATTTGTAGGAAGGACCAAGATAATTCCTACACCAGAACCTGTCTTGCATCTAGAACCATCAAAATATAATTTCCAAACATCTTCTTGCTTGATAGATAAAATA
Organism: Thuja plicata; assembly: GCA_018584345.1. NCBI lineage: Eukaryota > Viridiplantae > Streptophyta > Pinopsida > Cupressales > Cupressaceae > Thuja > Thuja plicata. The sequence continues at coordinate 80,476 of MU225616.1, read as the reverse complement.
TTATCATCAGGAAATTCTATTGAGGTGATGCTCATATTAGAATGAGGACAAGGAGCTTCAGCTAAATAATTAGTTAAAGCTTGTCCTTTAATTGACTTTTGAAGAATGAAATTAAGATCAAATTCCGTAAGTAACATCACCCACTTAGCCAGACGACTAGAGAGATCAATTTTTGAGAAAAGGTGTTTTAGAGGATCAAATTTAACAATCACATTAACCTCAACATTCAATAGATAATGCCTGAGTTTTTGACAAGCATAAACTAAAGCCAAGCATTGTCTTTCTAAATTGGTATATCTTGTTTCATAATCAAGTAAAGTCCAACTAATGTAGTATACCGACCTTTCCTTACCTCCACTATCATGTTGAGCCAACAATGCACTCATAGCATGGGAAGTGGTGGAAGTATATAGATAGAAGGTTTTATAAAATTGGGCAGGTTGCAAAATAGGAGGATTAGCAAGATACTCCTTAAATTTCTCAAAGAATTGTTTACATTCCTGGTGCCAAGAAAAAGTGGTATCTTTTCTAAGCAAGGAGGTGAAAGGAATAGTTCTATCAACTAAGTTAGAAAAAAAGTGATGAATAGCTTGTATTTTTCCTTGTAAACTATGTAATTGAGAAATGTTCTTAGGAGGAGGCACGTTAACAATAGCATCAATATTTTCAGTATCGACCTCTATGCCTCGCTTAGATATTATAAATCCTAATAATTTACCAGAATCATCTCCAAAAGCACATTTCTTAGGATTTAATCTCATATTATAACTCCTAATTCTTTCAAATATTTTCCTTAAAATAAACACATAGTCCTCTCTTTGTATAGATTTCGTCAAGATGTCATCTACCTAATCTTCTAGAATCTTATGGATGTAATCATGAAAAATCAAGGTCATAGCACGTTGATAAGTTGCTCCCGCATTTCTTAATCCAAAAGGCATCATGACCCAACAAAATGTTCCCCAAGGTGTTATAAACGCAGTCTTAAGTTGGTCTTCAATAGGAATAAAGATTTGATTATAACCTAAAAACCCATCCATAAAAGATAAAAAGCATGACCCACTGTCAAATTCACGATCATATCAATATTTGGTAGGGGAAAATCATCTTTTAAGGATGCCTTATTTAAATCTCGAAAATCAGTGTACATCCTTATCTTATTCTCTCCTTTAGAAATGACCACAATATTAGAAATCCATTCAGATTAATCAATAGAATGGATGAACCCAGCACCTCATAATTTTTCAATTTCAGCTTTAACTAATAGGGCAATGCCCGGATTCATCTTTCAGATTTTTTGTTTCACAGGTTTGACATTAGGTTTGAGAATAATATTGTGAGTAACAATCTTAGGATCTATACCCAACATATCTGAATATGTCCAAGAAAATATATCCTTATATTCAAGCAAGAGGGAAACCAATTGATCATGTTCATCTTAACTCAAACATTTCCCCACTTTGATTATTTTTTCAGAGTCATTCTCATCCATTTGAACTTTTGTAGTCTTAGTTATTAATAAATTACTTTGTATGGGAGAATCCATTGGCAAAGGAATAATAGCTTGTTCATCATGTTCTCCAAAATAGGCTTCATTATTCAAACAATAAGGCTTTCTCCTTTTATGATGAAACGTAGTTAGATCTTGATAAGCTCCTAAAAAGTCAGCTAGGGCTTCATCCTCAGGAAAAATATCCAAACTAGGTTTCTGATCCATGTCAAGGAGAAGCAGATTAACCAATTTTAAATGTCGACCATAGATATTATTGACATTAAGAGGAAAAGTCGATGGTTGTTTATAAGGATTGAATCCTAGCCCATAAGTATAATCATAAACTTCATTGTCCAAGGGCACTTGTATACCTTGTTCATATTTTCCACATCCTTTCCCATTGAATCTTGATTTCCTAAGTAAATGATAACCAGAACCATATCTATCAGCCATATTAGATTGAGTTAAAGGAGAGGCATATGTCACAATGTCATAACAATCTAGTTTTATTGTCTCAATTGTTTCTTCAAGGGAACCAGCAACAAAGTTACTTTTTAATTCCCTAGAAAGTGGCAAAGGAATAAAAACTTGTTTTTCAAACCTATTTTGTTCCTTCATGAACTCTAAATTAGAAACTTTGTATTCTCCCATAAAAGAAGGATTAAAATTCAATGTTCCCCAATCTTCTTCAGTCAAAGAAGAGGATGGAGCTTTAACTTGTTTAACTTCAGGTAGTTGCTCAGGTTCCTTACTTGGTTGTATCGGTTCAGAAATCTTAGCATATTATGCATTTAAGCAAGGATTTGGCACATCATCCGCATGTAGTGTATACATCAGATTGTTATAAATGAACCAAACCTTACGATGAAGAGTAGAAGGAATCACATGCATAGTATGTAACCAAGATCCTCCTAATAAAAGTTTATAATTAAGAGGTCCAAGTATAACATGAATAGGTGTGTTAAGAAGAACTGGACCAACCTTAATAGGTAGTGTAATAATACCCAAATTTCTTTTTGCAATGTTATCAAATCCACGAATAGGGATATTATCCGGTTGAATGGTTGTAAGATCCTCTTTAAAATCTTTGAGCATATCCATGATACAAACATTAAGCCCAAATCCATTGTCAATTAATGTTCTATGAATGATACTCTGATGAATAGAAACAACAACCATAAGAGCATCATATTGATTATGCACCTCAACAAAAGGTAAGTCATCATTGGTGAACACAATAGGAGGTACAGAAGGCATAGTATGCATGCACTCCAAAAATGAATTAATATTCTCTTGGTTAGGAGGTGGAGAAGGAAGAATAGATAGAGCTTTTTGTAATGCCTCATGATATGTAGGAGAAGTTTGAAGCAATTCCCATAAAGATATCTTAGCTGGAGTAGCGCGTAATTGCTCAACTAAGTAATACTCCTTAAAGGAAGAAGGTAACCTAGGTGCTTGAGGAAGCATGGGTTGAGAAGGAGGTAAAGAGGCTAGGACAGTAGATTGAGGATTATTCCGTGTGTGATAAGCAAGTGAAACGGAATCCGCATTATCAAAGAAATCTAAAGGATCTTTAGGCTTACCCTTAATAGCTATTCAAGGACATCCTTTTACCATCATCAAAGGTTTAGAGAATAACATTCTAGATGCCTCAATGTTGCAAATATTAGAAAATGAAGGTAACCATGCACACATCCTATGGTAAAGGTCAATTGGAGAAGTTGTGGAGGAGGATGAAATAGGAATAAGATCCATGGAGATTCCATTCGAACCATTTCCATTCTCGCTTCCATGTACCTCATCAAGGGATCTATTCTTTTGTACAATAAAATCCTCATCAAAGTATTCAAAACAAGAGTCATACATGTTGAACACAATAAAATTACAAGCATGTAAATGTTTTTGTGTTTTTAAAGAAATTTTATAATTTTCATGTATTTTTGGAATATAAATGCAAGAGCATAAAAGAAAATCTACTTCTATATGCATGCAAGATCTAATATGAAATGTAAATCTAATACCAAAGAGAAAGAGTTGTCTATTGCGGGTTCACCAAAATGTAAGGTATAAATTATGGATGATCTCCTAAATAGAGTTTGCACAATAGAGATATGTATATAAAAGAGACCTCTGCCATAATTAACCATTTACATTTAATTTGTAATTGATAATGGATATAGATTTGGAAATGAAAACAAAGATTAATGGAGTAAAATACCTACCTCACATCATAGCAGATCAGAAAATACCATTTTCTGAAGCCTGTGTTGAGTTTCTGGAAAATCTGAGACCAAATCTGGAATAGAAACGCAGAGACGAACAAAACCCAGAAATCTTTTTCCATTATGACACAATTCTAATTTGTACACTCTAGTCAATGTCACCATTGACCCAGAATTTATGATTCTGACCTAGGGCAAAATCGACCTAAAAAGACTCCGACAGGAAATCTATTTTTGGATCCGAAAAGTTTTCCAAAAAGGGTATCTGAATCTGCGCTCTGATCCATTGTTTCTGAACTTGTAACTCCCGAAATGGTACTTGCAAATATATGAAAAATAGGGGTTTTGGGGTGGCTATATAGGGTTTTTCCTTAGTCAAACCCCCATTTTGGTGATCTCCACCTCCATCAATAACCAAATATAGTAGAATGTATGTGTGTGTGTTTCTCTTGGAAAGAGCTTTGAATGTATAATGTCAAGATCTAATCCTCTAGATTAAAACCCTAACATGAATTGAAAATGGGAAAGCAATGCATAGATTTGAATATGAAAAAGAAAGCATACCAAGCCCCCAAGGCTAAAGTATTCCTACCAAACTCACAATCCGTAGTTTCTACCCCATGGTAGTATCTTTTGAATGCTTGAATCTTGAAAATGGAGAATCCAAGAAGAAGGAAGGAAGGAAGAAGTCTCTCTTGCTCCAAAGAAGATCCACAATGGCTTGTCAACAAAAATGCTTGTATGTATTAATGCATCATCATATCTTGTCCTTCTATATCATCATCTTTCTTTCTTACATCATCATTATATCATAATTTTAATTGCATCATATCATCTTACAATTCTCTCTCATGTTCAAATGAAGGAAAAAGAGTGTTTATATAAAGATCTCAATATAGACCTCCTAGGGCAATGCAAGGGACCCAAATTCAAATTTCACCTTGAATTATGGTCCAATTACAATCACCAACTAAGGAGGGGATGTATTAATCTAAATGTCGAGGAAAACACTTTCGCATTCAAACTCGGGGACCTATTTCAAGTTTTAGAACCCTGATAAGCTCCAAATTTGAAAGCGAGGACCACCTCCTGACAGAGGTCAAGGTCGACCTCTACCTTGACCTAGGTCAAGGATGACCTTGACCTTGACCTAGGTCAAGGTTGACCTTGATTCTAACCTAGGTTAGAATCGACCTCAACCCAAACCTGAGGTTTCAGGTTGGTCTCCTTAGGAAATCTGCAGGATTCCCAGGTCAACCGGGGACCCAGCAAGGTGAGAAAACACACCAGAATGTTGTTTAGAGGTATAATGGCCAAAGAGTGTGTATGATGAATATTTAGGAGAGCCAATACATAGGTTCTACCTAAAAATGGAGTTATAGAAAGGGATATTAAGGAGGACCCAAAGGATCCTAACCCTAATTTCACCTAGAAATGCAGAATCAAGTGCATGTGCATCCTAAATGAAAATACAATATCAAAATGTACTAAATGAGGGTGCTAAACCTACCAAAATGGAAGTGCTTCCATTTTAAGATGATACAGGTCTATAGTGGGTTTGTTATATGCCTAAGATCATGACCAATAGGGGTCTGATCTCTGCTCTCTTAGAGCAGTGGCAATCAGAGACATGCACTTTTAGATTACCGACTGGAGAGTGCACAGTCACTTTGGAGGATTGTTATCGCATTCTTCAGATTCCTAGTCACTTTGGAGGATTGTTATCGCATTCTTTAGATTCCTATTCGGGGTGCCCTTGTAGAGTATGTTTGGGACTCTTGTGTCACTGCTCTTTCCAAGCTATCCAGTCTTCCCCGGGATCAGTTAGGCATGTCTGATCCTTATGATATCCTGTGGTCTAGATTCGGCATGGGTTTAGACCGATTGACTACCTTGTTAGGTAGTTTGATTTGTTGGATCTTGTGTCCCGATCGTTGGTAGCATGGATTCTCTGTTGGGTTCGGAGCCAGTCTTCAAGATATGGTCAGAGATCATATATTATATGCTTGGGGTCTGTTGGTTCCCTTTTATGTTGGAATAAAAACAACAACAACCTCTTCTTCTTATGTATGTTTTATAGAGAAGCCACCTCCAAATACTGGTTCATGTAAGAAAATGACCAACTAACAAGCACTCTAACAAACACTTCTACTCTTTACGTCCTACTATACCAAGGGTGGGGATACCCTACAATACCTTCTGATATTTCTTATATGGTATTATCAAGCAGTAATTGATGTTTGAGGAAATTAAGTTGATGATCATGCAAGGCATTAAATCAGTTAATGTATTGTATTGTCATTGATGTCAACTTGATATAATTTGTATGGTCATTGTAATACTTCCAAAGACTTCAAAGAAATGATGAATCAAAGGCTATGCTATTAGTAATGCATATAAGTCAAGTATTCACTAAGTGACTACATACACCGATGGAGTGCACCCGACGGTTAGAGTAAAAGAACAAAGTCACAGTGTTGCCTAACAAGGAAATGCACAACATTACCGATGAGCAGAGTTACAGTGTTGCCCGACGAGAAAAACATAGAGTAACCCGATGGATAGAATTTTAGTGTTGCCCAATGGAAAAGATAAGGACAAAGATCCTGATGACAACTGAAGTCACACTAATGGAACAGTTAGTTATCACTGATGACAACTGAAGTGTTGACCGACATAACAGAGAGTTCAAAAAATGACAAAATGCTTAGCTGTCAAGAAGCTAAATATAGAGTTAACAGATACTTATCATTGTTTGAATCATCCAGATAAATCCAGAGATAAGTAATTGATTTAAAGTTGCTTTGTCTAGTTGGCAAGAAGATCTCTACGAGATCAAACTGGAGATTTGATTTAAATCTGTTGGCAAAGATTGTTGAACACGCCAAGATCAAGAAAGCCAAGAAAAGAGGAAATCATGTCTATAAGAGACAAACTCAATTCATTATGAATTGTGTGTGTGGGGCGAACTGGAGAAGAGGAAAGATGCTAAAGAAAATCTGAAGGAGAAGGAATTCTTCATTCAGTCCTTATCAACAAGCTAAAGGAAGAGCTAGATTCTGCAGACACCGACGAACAGTGAGAAAAGCATCACAGAGCAGAACAAGTGTGGAGCAAAGGTATATATTTGATTATATTGATCAGTGAATTAATGGACCTACAATAGATCTAAAAATCTAAAAATGAGTTGTATGTATGAACAAATCATTAGTGTTTCAGTTTAACCATTGAAGCATATAAGCCTCTTAACCGAGTAGGACTTAAAAGTCTTTTTGAATTGAGATACATCCCAAGGAGTATCAAAAAGTTTGATCACAAAAGTAGCATTGGATATGCTCGATACCTATTGATAGGCCAAGTGATTGTTTCATCAAGGATGGTAGAATTAGATGCCAGATACTAGTTGACAAAATATTTCTAAATCCTCTAACAAGGTCACACCTAATAGTGTGTTTGTAACCTTTAACAGGGTTGTCTCTTAACAGGGCTCACTTCAAAAAAGTGAAAATTTGGGGTACCGATCCTAGTGGTTTTTCCCTTAACAGGGTTTCCACGTTAAAAATCTATGTGTTATGTGTGTATGATTCATTTCTTTACTATTTTGTATCTCACATGGTTGATTTTTGATTGATTAGTATACTCTGCATATTTACTGTGTTTCAGTAAATAGATGACTGCTTATCGGTAAACATACAGAAGAAGGTTTAACAAAGAAATCCGACAAGTAGTAAATTGATATAAGTATTTCATGGCATTCATCTTGTAGGACATAAGATAACTTGAGACATAATTTTTAGTTATAAGTTTGAAGGATTGGATTAAGGATTAATTGTTGACGTCATTGATTCACCCCCCTCTTAGTTATTACTTACAATTGGTATCAGATCTTCTATGCTTAGAAAGGAAGGTTTCAAGACCTAAGCTAAAGATCACAAGATGAACAGATGAGATGTGCCCAAGTTGAACAAAGATAATTTTTCTTCATGGGAGAGAAGAATAAGACTCCACTTATCAGGTATTGGTAATGATGTTACTCAATACTTAGATACTGAATATGTGTTGCCCACAGGAGCACCAACGGTTGAAAAAATGAGAGAGAAGCATGAGCACAATAGCATGATGATAGAACTTGCTTCCTCACTCTTCGATGCTAAATTTGAAGATGTCAAAACCTGCAAAAATGCAAAGTAGATGTGGGACAAATTGAAGCTTGTGCATGGTGGTGACAAAAATGTTTTGAGAGCCAAGGAAAAAATCCTTAGAGGAAAGTTTGATGATCTCAAAATGAAAGAAGGAGAAAACATCACTCAGTACAGCACAAGAATCAAAGAGGTACTCAATGCTATCCAAGGAGTTGGAGGTGTACTCGAAGAAGATACAGTGGTAAGTAAAATTCTAAGAACCTTACTACCTACTTATGCTATTAGAGTATCTGCCATTCAAGAAATGAGAGTAGTAGCAAATAGAAATGTTACTCTAGACAATTTAATTAGAAGATTGATTTAATTTGAGATTAACAACTTTGATAATAGTGTCTTACCAAACACAGAGTCTGCATTCAAGTCTTCTATGAGAATAAGTAAATCAAGTCATAAAAACACTATGAGAAAAGATAGTGATAGTGAAAGTGAAGAAGATGACCTTGATAATTGAAGCACTTATGGCCAGAAGAATTTAGAGAGGCAAAGGTAAATACAAAGGTAAATTACCACTTGTTTGTTTTAATTGTAAAGAGATTGGACACTTTGTTGCAAGATGTACTAACAGAAGAAAAGATGAAAGAAGTAATGATTGATCATTTGAAAATAAGTCTGACAGAGGTAATTACAAAAGCTACCAACAATTAGAAAGAAGAGATACCTGAGACTATAAGGAAAAAGGAAAGAAGGCCAGTTACCTAGCAAAATGCAAAGATGATGATACTGACACCGAATCTGATGAAGACATTGAGATGGTGTTTGTGGCTGTAAAGGATGATTCAGATGATGATGAAGAAAGGTATG
>MU225616.1:48418-58861 GCA_018584345.1 Thuja plicata | reverse complement strand
TATATAAAGTAGTTGAGAGGATGGTATACCTAGAGGCTTGGCGGATGAGGGACTTTCTCTAGTTTCTAGACAAATTGGGAGGTAAGACACTATTTTGGAGGTAGTTGTATACATCTTGGTACCATGGAGTTTCAGGACCAAAAGGACGCATGTTGATTCTGTGATGGATGCTTGATGTGATGGCACCAAGAGTTGTTCTACTAGAAACTAGAATTGTGTTTTTTTGCCTGGCATATCGATCAGTGATGCTATGGTAGCCATTGTCTCTATAGCTTTGTTCTAAGCTCGTGGTACTTGCTCGAAGAATATGTAGTGGAACTTGGTGTGCAATATTTCCATCTATTATTTGTATGGTATTAGATTTTTATCTTTTGTCATATAGTCATTATTGACTTGGCTAATGACCAATTGTAAATCTTTGTAGACCTTGAGATTCTTGATTCTCCATTGAATTGCTATCTTTAAACTGATGACCAGTGCTTCATATTCTAGTATGTTGTTTGTGCAGGGGAAGTTGAGTCTGAAATATTTTGGAATTGTATCATTATTTGGAGTGACAAGAACTAGTCATCTCCCTGCAACATGGTTCATGCAAGACCCATCAAAGTATAGTTGTCATACCTTGATCGTTGGTTGTAGTGTCATAATAGATTCATCAAGAAATTCAAAAATGATACGCTGATGGTCCTAAATAGGTGCCTCTGCTAGGTGGTCCGTGATCACTTGCCCTTTGATGGCCTTTCTGTCTATGTACTCAATGTCAAACTCACTTAAGATCATTACCCACTTCACAAGTCATCCGTTGAGTGTTTGTTTTCTTAGGAGGTACTTTAAAGGATCAATATGTGCGATCAAATTTGTTTGGTGACTCAACATATAATGTCTCAGCTTCTGGGAAGCGAAGACAACTGCAAGGCATGACTTTTAAATTGGCATATAGTTGAGTTCACATCCTACCAATGTTCTCCTTAGATAGTAGATGGCCCTTTCTTTACTTGTGTCATCATGTTTTTCCAAGAGTACACCTAATGTTGATTCCATTGCTGAGATATACAGAAGCAATGGTCTACCTTGGACTGGTGGCACCAATATAGGAGACTTGAGGAGGTAGTCCTTGAATATTTGGAATGCTTGTTCGCATTACTCTATCCATATGAATTTGATGTCTTTGTGCAGTAGATGTTGGAATGGGTGGCACTTGTCTGCTAGCTAAGCTATGAAGCACTTGATTGATTGGAGCCTTCCTTGTAACCCTCTTAGTTGCCTCAGGTTCAATGGTGGAGGCATGTCCAATATTTCTTTGACTTTCTCTGGGTCTACTTTGATGCCTCTATGTGACACTATGAACCCCAGTAGCTTTCCTACCGTGACACTGAATGCACATTTCTTTGGGTTTAAATAGACTTTGTACTCCTACATTCTGTCAAAGATTGGTCCCAATACTTGTAGATGATCCTTGCAAAGCATTGACTTGGCTAGTATGTCATCCACATAGTCTTCCATTATTTTTTGGATGAGATCATGAAATATAGTTGTCATAGCCCTTTGATATATCATGCCAGCATTTTTGAGACTAAACGGCATGATGTTCCAATAGTAAGTGCCCCAAGGACATGTGAAAGTTGTTTTATGTTGGTCTTCTGGCGTGATCCTTATCTAATTATACCCTGAAAAGACATCCACGAGTGATAGCATTTGATGTCCAGCGGTTAGATCCACTATCATGTCAATGTTAGGTAAAGGAAAATCATCCTTGGGACAAGCTATGTTGAGATCTCTGAAGTCTGTGCAAATCTGTATCTGACCACTGTGCTTTGTAACTGATACCAAGTTAGATATCTAGTTTGCATATGGTATAGGTCTTATGAACTTAGCATCTAGGTTCTTCTTCAATTCTGCCTTCATTAACAATGCAACATGGGGATGCATCTTCCTTAGCTTCTGTTTGACTGGTTTGGAATTGGGTAGCAATGGGAGATGATGTAGCACAAGTTTTGGATCTAATCCTGGCATATCTGAGTAGGACCATGCAAAATTGATCATCCTCTCCTTGAAGAAACTGATGAACTATTCTCTCTCCTCTGGGGTGAGTGATTTTGCCAAGTATATGTTCTTTGGGTTCTTTTCATCTCCCAAGTTGACTTCCTCTGTGTCCTCTGCTAATAAGGCTGATTTTTCCTCTGTTAAGGGGAGGATTTCCTTCTTTCCATCTTCTATCACCTTAGTGAGGTTTTCGCTAGAAGATACGTCTTGTTTTAGCTTTATATAATTTTTTGTTCTTTTTTCCTTTGTAGACTAGAAAGAGGAGCTGCCTCCCCGAAATATGCCGCTCTGTCAAGGTCAATAGAGATGCCTGCCTTGTGGTCTCCTGATGGCATACCCTCCCTAAGTCCCATGAAATTAGCAATAGCCTCATGATTCTTGAAGATATCCATATTAGGTGGTCCTTGTTGATCCCACTCTATTATCTCTGGGTGTACTAGACATAGACTCTCATGTTGGTTTGACTCTATGTGTTTGAAAGGGACGATGGATATGGTTCCTAAAAAACTAGAATGTGATGTGGATGCATCACCTGAGGAATGGTAAATGACATATTTATCTATGCAGTGTTGGTCATTAATGGATAGTTGGTCAAATAAGTCTTCTAGGTTTATGATAGTATCTGACCGAGGGGAATAATCTAGGATTGACAGTTCAGAGTCATGAAGCGATCTCCACTCGTACTCGTGGGAGTCTATTTCGATAGAGCGCTTGTCAGATGTATCACTTCCTTCATTATCGTCGATTTCTATGCTAAGGTTTATTCGGTTTTGAGTGGTTCCCTCTTCGGTGGGCAACAATTGTGCTAGTATATTTCTTATTAAGACATGTTCTGAGTTGTGCCCCCGGTGCATCTCTGTTATTTGTTCCTGATCAACTAGGATGTCTTAGATTATAGGGATAATTCTTTGTTTCCCATAGCCTAACCCTCTTTTGTTTCTCTGGGTTGGCAGTAGAGACAATTCCATTAAGCCTTGTTGCCTTTCCCCCAGACCAGTCGTACCATCATACCCGAATCTTTTTAACATTGTATAACCATTTCCATAGTTTGACAAGGGTAGGGGTTGTCGAAATGTCTCTTGTGGATCTTGGTACAACCACGTACTGATATATTTCTCAAATGGCTTTTCCTCTGCAATGTCTCCCCATCTAACAAAGGTTGTGGGTGGACATATGAATAAAATAGGCTACGGAGTTTCTGTTATAATAACAGGTTGTGGCATGCCATAAGTTCTTGGGCTCTAAGGTATGTGTGTGATGGTGAAAGCCTCCTCATATATGTATTCACCACAACCCTTGTCGGTAATAGATATTTTTCCCACTTTCCATATGACATCCTTAGGATTTGAATTTGAAGAGGAGGGGATGCTTGCATCTTGGTTTAGGGGTACCTGGTTGTCAATGCTGATTTGGACCGCATTACAGTATTGGAAAGGTTGGGGATCTCCCTCTATGATTATTTCTTCTCCCTGGTGTGGGAATTTGATGCATTGATGGTATGTTGAGGGTATGGCTTGCATTTCATGTATCCATGGTCTCCCTAGCAACATGTTGTATCCCAACTCAAGATCTAGGATCTGGAAGGGAGTGTTTTTACCATTGGACCAATACAGACAGGTAGAATGATAATACCTTTAGAGGATCTTTCCTCTTCATCGTAAGCTTTGATATTTATCCTCCTCATGACATCAATGCTTGATTTTGAATAGCCCAGTTACTTGATTGACTTTAGATTACATATGTTTAACCCAACTCCACCATCAACAAGGACTCTATGGATAGCGCTTTTGTGGACCTGGACAAGCAAGTGCAAAGGATCATTATGCAGGGGTTTATGCAGTGGTACATCGCGGTCTATGAATGTGGCATGTTTGTTAGCATCTATATGGTTAACCATCATTTGGAAGCTCTCAAGTGTTATGTCCCTTGGGACAGCTACATTTTGAAGGGCTTGATCAAGTGCCAGTTTATGCTATGGAGATATGCGTAATAGGTCAAACATAGAGATCTGGGCAGGTGTGCTCTTTAGTTAATCAACTATGCTTGGCTGTGGATCTGAGGTTGTATTAGAATTGCCAGATATAGAAGATGAGGATGGTACTCCCTGTAAGATAACTCTAGTGCGACGCATGGTTATAGCACATTTGTTACCTTGGTATTTGATAGTGATTGTAGCAACATGGCTATTCGAAGGACTAAGGCAATTGATAACATTATCACTGTTGGCATATGTATAACTGACCTGTTTGGATGATCCACCAGACCCGGATGCTTTTCCCTTGTTGTGATCATGAAAGGTATCGTTGAAGATAGTGTGATCATTTTTTCCTTTCGCTTGGGTATTTGTTACATCGATGACCCTTGTGTCAATCAAATCTTGGATAGCGTGTTTCAATCGGTAACAGTTAGACATTTTATGTCCTTTCACCTGATGAAACTCACAGAAGTCTTTGTCATTATACAACTTTGGTTTGTTGGCATCTTTTTCAAATTCCCTAATTTTTGAGAGAGTGATAGTGTTGGATTGTATCAGCTTGCATAAAGCTAATTCTATCAGCTCTCCTAATGGTGTGAAATCTTGTTGCTGGAATTGAAACCATGGTTTGTGTTGAGTATGTTGTTGACTGTTTGACACAGCGGCCACTTGGATAGGGGGAGGTTGGTTTTGAGTGTATGTCTGATGAGTGGGCCCTGTGGGTTGTTGGTTGGCCATAGGTGCGCCTTGCAGTGACACCTTGGGTTGTGCGTAGTTGATTTTCTTCACATCAATGACACCATCGTTGGTGACATTTTTGTTTTTGTTACACCACTTAGCTTTCTCCGTTGCATTTTTGTTTGTATTTGTTTATGTTGGATCTGCAAGGATTCCTCGTTTGACTAAGTTCTACTCACAATGAACTCCTTGTTCAATGAGTTGTGTGAAGTTCAGAGCTAATTGAAATTTTGTTTTGAATGACATGTATGGGATCAGGTTGTCAATGAACATGACTATTAGGTCTTGTTCAATCATATCATACGTTATGCGGTTTGTAGTATTCCTCCATCTTTATAGGAACTTCACAAAAGACTCTCCATCCTTTTGTTTGATATCTAAAAGGTCATTGATACTGACCTTGCGCTCGATGTTGTGATGGAAGTGAGCGATGAACTTTTTAGCCAGTTCACCCCAAGACTGAATGCCATGGGGTAAATGCGAGAACCATTCCATTGCTGGTCCGACCAAGCTTTGTGGGAACAGTCGCATTAAATATGTCTCATCATGGGAGACTTCGATGCAACTATCAAAAAACACCCAGATATGTTCAATAGGGTTGGTATTGCCCCTATATTTGTCAAATTTTGGTATCGAGAAGTGAGTTGGGAATGGAGACATGTGAAGAGAATGGTCAAAGGGGTATGGGTATAAATCCTCTGCGGTGTACGATTTGGTTTGCCCCTTATTTTGCATATCCATCATTTGGGTTTGAAGGCATTTGTTGCATCAACATGTCCGTTTGATATTGAGGTTGATGTGTGACAATGTTCCTCTGTGTTATAGTGGGTATGAGGTTGCGCCTCTGTGCCCCTTGAGTAGGAACATAAGTTTTCATCCTAGGGACTTGATATTGATTTCCCACCACATGGTTTTGAAATGGGGGTACATGATTAGCCCATGGTGGGTTTTTATGCATTTGATGTTGGGATTGGGAATTTTGTTGTTGTTGGAACTATGGTTGATACTGCTATGGTTGATATTAATGCTGCAGAGGTTCGGGTTGAAGCTGGGGTTGTTGTTGTTGGGGTTGGAATTGTGGCAACTGCAGCTGGGGTTGTTATTGTTGAGGTTGGAATTGTGGCAACTGAAGCTAGGGTTGTTGTTGCTGGGGTTGGATTTGAGGCAACTAAAGCTAGAGTTGTTATTGATGGGGTTGGATTTGAGGCAACTGAAGCTGGGGTTGGAATTGTGGCAACTAAAGCTGGGGTTATTGTTGCAGAGGTTGGATTGATGGCAACTGAAGCTGGGGTTGTTGTTGGTGGGGTTGGAATTGTGGCAAGTGAAGTTGGGGTTGCTATTGCAGAGGTTGGATTGATGTCAGAATGGGCAATGGTGTAGGCTTGGGTGGGCATTGACTATAAGTCATACCTGCAGAGATGGATCCCTATAGGCATGAGGTGTTGACCCCAAGACTAGTAGGAATTGACTACAACAGCGGTATAGTTTTAGAATAGTTGGTATTTGGTGGGATGGAAAGCATAGCATGAGAGATTGATTTCCCTGGCCATGTGATTGAAGGTGGGAGCGTACTACTAACCATAGGTGCACTCAGTTGTGAGCCTGTCATGCTTTGAGTGGAAGATGTGCTGGCCTAGTTCGTGCAATTGGTTTGATTGGGTATCATCTATATCAATGTGGGTGTTACCAATGGTGGGAAGATTTGGGAGACAACAGGTAGTATCTGAGGATATTGAGTAGTGTTTTGACCTGCGAGAGGGTTTTCAAGCCATATGGTCGATACAATGAATTCAACAAGGAGTTTGACTCCCTTCTTTATCAGCATGGCTAAGAAGCATTTAGGATTCCTCTCTACAATAGCGTCAACCACTTGTGTGGAATAAGAATCTTTCTCTATATCCTCTAGTTCCTCTTCTGTGACATTTTGGAAAAGAGTTGACCCACGAGGTTATTCAATGAATAGAGTAGAAGTGGTGTTTATAAAAGGGTCATCTTCTCTCTCTATTTCCCAAGCGGGGAATCTATTGATATATGACTCATTAGGTTGTGTTCTAGCCTTTGACCTCGTGTAAGGCCCTCCATGAGGTGTTTGAGACATAGTGTGGTCCAAATTTTGTAACTAAAACAAGTGATATAAAGCAAACAAAGAAGAATATCCTTTCCAAGGAAGTTTGAGTTATGTTTTGGACAAGGGTAATTCTAAGGTCAGATGTTGATTTATCTTGATCTCAAAGTGGTGATGATGTAAAAGATAAGATTTGTCGACCTTTGCCTTCGACAAAGTCACATGATGGAGATAATGATGATGTTTGATATGATGGGATCAAGATATTTTGAGTCTGAGCTTTCGAACTAACAATGTTTTAGACAATAATCGTGCTTTTGAGAGAAGGGATGATCTTTAATGTTTAGAGATTCACACAATATTCTTCACATTTTCCTGGGATAGACACCAGTTTTAGACACCGAATGAAGATTTCTTTCAAGGTTTTTAGGTCAAAATAGGAATAATGTATCTCTGGTCAATTGTGGTACAACTCCACCAATTGTGGTAAAGTAAATGGTCGATTATGGTAAAGTAAGTGGTCGACTGCAATACTTTATCACCGATTGCAATAATAAACAGGGATATTGTAGCAATAAAAAAGTTAACTGCGATAGACTTTCGTCAACTGCGGCAAAATGTGAGCAATTGCAGTAAAAGGGGAACAGTCTCAAAAAAGACTAGAGGATAAGTGTCACTATCTAACTATTTTGATATTCTGGAACAAGGCTTCTGATTTGCAAGATAGATGATGTTGACAACCCTAGACTTTAACACATTTGACTCATTTTGACTATTTGGATGTTTGTTTTGCATATTCAAAAATTGATCAAAGAACAAGCACAACAGACACTATGTTTTGAAGAATGACGAATGACAATGTGTATGTTCTATAACTTTTTCAAGTTGCAAGGTTATCATGAGGTCTCAATAATGAATAGTCAGATTAATCTAGGTCAATGGCTTCAGAATACAATGTTATAGGCCCAATGCTTGAATGTCCATTAGCTCACACAACAATTGTCACACTACTAGGACATGAAGGTCCATGACGTAGGTGCCCGTGTTTTTGCCGTTTCTAGGTGTTTTTGCCATGGAGTGAAGATCTCATTCACTACACAAATACCATGGGACACATATGTTAGAAATCTTGGGGGGAAATTCTGCAACCCCTTGCACTATAATAAGGTACTTGTTCTAAGGTAAATTGGGTTGGCCTCTAATTAACAAGGTTGTAGTAAGGGTCTGTGGTGTCTATCCAATCGGTTTCTACGTGTGTGACTCACTTAAGAGCCTAGTTCACCATGCTAGCTCCTTAGGGATATTCACCCGATCCAGACTATCATTAACACACCTCGCCTAAGCTTGGCTAGATAAGATGGAACTTTGGTTTGCGCCTTGTTTATATACCAATCAGAAGGATTACCAGTTTAAGGTCGTTCTCCGAGGAAGAAGCGCATTCCCTGAATAGGCCTTTCTAAAAAGTATAAATGTGTCTAATCTAACAGATTATGCAAGTGCACCCAAAACTCAAGACACAAGGTAAATCGATTAAGCTCCAAAAGTTTGAAATGTGAACTAAGCTACATGACCATACAAGTACAAGTGTTCAATTTTTAAGCCCAAAAGTAGGTGTTGATTGTTTGTTCAATTTTAATGCACCAAATTGAGAGATTTTTTTCCTTGTTCAATTTTAGTCCCCACGTCAATTTTAAGCCCAAATCTGAAATGTGAGATGTGAGATGTTTGACAAACACTGTTCTTTTTAAACCCAAATTGACAAGTGAATTCCTTTTAATTTTCTTTGTTTAAACAAGTTAGTATCTAAAGGATTTTTGCAAAGTGAGAGTATGTGTAACTTTGAAACAATGAATGATACTCACCAACAAATTACCCTTCCTGTTCGTGGGAATTCGTTGTCCTGCAGAAAAAATAAATAAAGTATCAGATTTTCATATAGCAAGATAAAGAATTTGGCCCTGATGAGAAATTTTGTAGGCAATCGTGGTGCTGCACAGGCAATTGCAGTAAATAACAGGCGATTGCGGCCCAAAAGTAGCAATTGCAGCAAAACACTTTCAGTTGCGGTAATGCACAATCAATTGCGGTCTGGATCGGTCAATTGTGATACAATTCTTCTGATTGTGGTATCGATCGATCAATTGTGGTAAAATGTAGAAAAGATAGAGACCCAGAAGGCAATAGAAAAGAAATGCAGAAACCTACAATCGATTGCGGCACAATTTCATCAACTGCGGCAGAATACCAACAATTGTGAAATAACATAGATATCGAAAAAAATTCAAATTTTTAGGTCTACGACTGTACGGCTGTGGATGATCAATTTTGTTTGTCATCTGCAAGAGATATTCAGGCTGTTTGTTTCATGTCGGGCTCACCAAAATGTACCCCTCCTCTTTCGTGATTCGTGGTTCCCAAGCTTTCCAAAGGCGAGGGTTAGTAGCAAAGGTTTTACAAATGATATAAATCCAATAAACAAGAACTACTAAAACAAAAAACTTGAAATGTAACCAATAAAATGTACAAGAAAAGAAAGGAAAACAAATGAATGCAAAGCCCAAAGCACTTGAATCTTCTATTGTTTCTCTCTAATTCTTCTGAAACACTATTTTTGATGCTCAGTATTGGTATGGGCAGCATCTATGACTTGAGAATTGTTGAGAATTCGCTAATTTAAATGGGTGTGTGATCGCAAGATGGCTTGAATGCTAGTACCAAACTGACATAGTAATGGCGCACAAGAGCTTGAAATCTTGGATCCTTCAAATGGTTACGAAGGGTTTATTATATAGGAATTGAGGATGAAATGAACGGTTAAGATCGATTCCAGAGATAGGGAGATGAACGATTAAGATTAAAAGGAACTGGAGAAGCCATCAATAAACCCCACCTCTTCAATTGGTAAAGAGGAGATTGAGTTTGGTTGACTGAAGAGATAATTGTGAGTTACCTTTTAGAACTGAAGAGGTGGGTGGGGTTACCCATGTGAATTGGAGAGATGGGTGGAGTAAACCATGTGATCTGATTGGAGTTATCTCTTTGAAGATAAATGAATATTTAATTAATGTTTTCAACATGTGAGATAATTGAATTATTTTTAATTTAGAATTACTTTAATTAATGAAATTAAATTAATTTAATTGGAAGAATTTAATTAGTAAGTTTAAATATTTGAATTTAAAGTATAGGAAATTGAATTTAATTAATTAATTAATGGTAATTAATCAATTAAGGTTAATTAATTATTTAATTATTTTTGGGAATTTGAGTAGATGGTTTTGGGAATGAATTTAGAAGAAAATATATGATTAATTAATGATTAAAAACCCATTAATTAATAGATGAAAATTAGTGTTTTTAATGTAAAGTCGCAAGCCTGTCCATTTTCAGGTGTCTACAGTTATCTATTGTGATAATACAAGTGAAATAAACATTTCCAAGAATCTAGTCATGCATGCTAAAACAAAGCATATTGCCATCAAGTATCCTTATTTAAGAGAACAAGTTCAGGCAAAGGAGGTGATACTTGAGTATGTGCAATCAAAGGAACAATTGGCTGATATCTTCACCAAGCCACTGCCCAAGGATGCATTTGAGTACTTAAGAAAGAGACTAGGGGTCA
>MU225616.1:37118-48368 GCA_018584345.1 Thuja plicata | reverse complement strand
CACTGCCCAAGGATGCATTTGAGTACTTAAGAAAGAGACTAGGGGTCAGACCCTTGTCTACTAGTCAGTAAGCTAACTAGAAGGTTGCATCAGCCTACATATTATCAGAATATCATTCATGTTGATGAAAGCAGAGAAATGGACTTCAAAGATAACTCTCTACATAGCAAGGTATTTATCTACTACAAGCACAAGAGTTGTTACTGATGGAATGGGAAATTCAAGGAATATGTTATGAATAGAAAGAATCCATTTAGCATCACTGTCAAATATTTTCTTGAAAAATATGTTTGGCATTGCTGTCAAAGGGAGAGAGATACCTCATTATCATACGAATAAAGGGAGAGATTATCCAAAGGGAGAGAAGCAATGAGAAAATAAGAGCAAATAGAAAGGGAGAGAAAACATCAAAAGAGGAGAACAATCAAAGGGAGAGAGTTTGACACAGAAGGAGAACACATCACATCAGAGAAAGAGAGAATCTACATCCATCCGATGAAGGGATTGAACATAGAAAGAAAGCTGCAAGAATCAAATCAAAGCTATTTGAGCTTACTAATAACCAGTCATTTGTAATAAGTTACATTAGGAAAGCTTGATGAAACTGTATATTTCATATTGTATTAGCAATAGTATAGTATGATAATGTAGTATGTTTTCATCAATGCCAAAGGGAGATATTGATGACATGTAACTGATTGAATGTTTGAAGATATTAAGTTGATGATCATGCAAGGCATTAAATTAGTTAATGTATTGTATTGTCATTGATGTCAACTTAATATAATTTGTATGGTCATTGTAATACTTCCAAAGACTTCAAAGAACTGATGAATCAAAGCCTATGCTACCGGTAATGCATATAAGTTAAGTATTCATTAAGTGGCTACATACATCGATAGAGTGCACCTGATGGTCAGATTAAAAGAACAAAGTCATAGTGTTTCCTAACGAGGAAATGCACAACATTATCGACGAGAAGAGTTACAGTGTTGCCTGACAAGCAAAACACAAAGTAACTTGACTGACAAAATTTTAGTGTTGCCTGATGGAAAAGACAAGGATAGAGATCCCGATGACAACTGAAGTCACACCGATGGAATAGTTAGTTATCACTGATGACAACTGAAGTGTTGACCGACAGAATAGAGAGTTCAGAAAATGGCAAAAATGCTTAACTGTCAAGAAGCTAAATATAGAGTTAACAGATACTTATCATTGTTTTAATCATCCAGATAAAGCCAGAGATAAGTAATTGATTTAAAGATACTTTTTCCAGTTGGAAAGAAGATCTCTACAAGATCAGACTGGAGATTTGCTTTAAATCTGTTGGAAAAGATTGTTGAACACGCCAAGATCAAGAAAGCCAAGAAAAGAGGAAATCATGTCTATAAGAGACAAACTCAATTCATTATGAATTGTGTGTGTGGGGTGAACCAGAGAAGAGGAAAGATGCTAAATAAAATCTAAAGGAGAAGAAAGTCTTCATTCAGTCCTGATCAACAAGCTAAAGGAAGAGCTAGATTCTGCAGACACCGACGAACAGTGAGACAAGCATCACAGAGCAAAACAAGTGTGGAGCAAAGGTATATATTTGATTATATTGATCAGTGAAGTAATGGACCTACAATAGATCTGAAAATCTATAATTTAGTTGTATGTATGAATAGATAATTAGTGTTTCAGTTTAACCATTGAAGCATATAAGCCTCTTAACCGAGCAGGACTTAAAAGTCTTTTTTCAATTGAGATACATCCCAAGGAGTATCAAAAATTTTGATCACAAAAGTAGCATTGGATATGCCTGATACCTATTGACAAACCAAGTGAGTGTTTGATCAAGGATGGTAGCATTAGATGCTAGATACTAGTTGACAAACTATTTCTAGGTCCTCTAACAAGGTCAAACCTAATAGTGTGTTTGTAACCTTTAACAGGGTTGGCTCTTAATAGGGCTCACTTCTGAAAAGTGAAAATTTGGGGTACCGGTCCCAGTGTTTTTTCCCTTAACAGGGTTTCCATGTTAAAAATCCATATATTATGTGTGTATGATTCATCTCTTTACTGTTTTGTATCTCACATAGTTTATTCTGGATTGATCAATATACTCTGCATAATTACCGTGTTTCCGTAAATAGATGACTACTTATCGGTAAACATATAGAAGAAGGTTTAACAAAGCAATCTAAAAAGTAGTAAATTGATATAATTATTTCATGGCATTCATCTTGTAGGATAGAAGATAACTTGAGACATAATTTGTGGTTATAAGTTTAAAGGATTAATTGTTGAGGCCGCTGATTCACCCCCCTCTCAATTATTAATAACAGTAATCTCACAATGACTCAACATAACCGGGAGATATTAGATAATTGGCTAATTACCCATTGAACATCAACTATGTAATGGAGCATGAGATAGGAATTCATAAAAAACTTGCACAAATGTAAACTTAATGGATTTCAATGTTTGTTTATAGGAAAACACAGCCAATATGCAACTAGATATGCAATAATACATAACTTTTTAGCTTTAGATTAGTACTTTATCCATTGGGCCACACTCTGACTCAGATACAATATACTGAAATCAATATTCATCAAATATTATAGATCATAACATAATTATCCCAAACCCCTACTACCAATAGAATCCTAGCATATGTCAAATGAATCTATCCATTAATCAGAGTCTAATTTAATCTGATCCTAGATCAAATGAGTACATAAACATAGAGAAAGACTATGCTAATGAATAAAAAAATTCATAACTCACAAGACACATAACAAAGGAGAGATTGGAATCTAGATCTTTGTATTAAATTCAGAGAATCATATTCCAATATACAAAAAGTACTCAGAGATAACCTCTTTAATAACCTGCAAAATATCTCTCACCTTTATTTTTGATTTCTTACAACTATCTAGTACAAACTATACTATATTCCCCCTCTTGACTGAAACTTTACAACTTGTTTTCAATCCAAAATTTTCCAGCCCTTTCCAATGATCTTGGGAATCTTTTATAGAATAGTATTGCAACAAGCTACGGATCATTTGGAATAAGGACAAAAAAATGACTCAGTAAAAAGACACAATAACTAATGAAGTGATAACCACTTTTGTTTCAATATAAATTTAACATATTTTGTCTTCTGACCACTTGGTACTTGTAACTACTTCAAATTTGTTTGGAAGCAGCCACCTGGAGTCTATTGTCTTTGATATTGGTGATGTTTTGTTGTCTCATCCAATTTTTTGGGCCTCATTTTCATCTTGCATATTGTCACCTTCTTCTTGATCAACTATAATGTACTTGTCCTTCTAGGAGGTATACACCTCATCACTCAGCCAAGCGAAGCTAATGACTTCATCTTTTCTATTGTTAATATCATTCTAGTTGACACTTTCCTTCTCAATCTCTTCTGACCAAAATTCAAAAAATGCTCTGGCTTTACCGACTATCTCAATAGTTTGAACAAACAACAGTGTGCTTTCCAGAGTAATAATGTTATTGGTTCTTACTGCCAATGCCTCATTCATTTGTCTGTGCCATAGTCCTTCATGTTTTATATCACCACCCTTCTTAAAAAGATTGGGAAACATCTCATATCGGTCCTTTGAATATTCTTTCTTCAAAGCCATTATCTTCCTAATGACGATGCTCCTTATGTCCATGTCCATCAGTAATTTGACACATTTATAAGTACCAGTCAAAACAATGTCAATGTTGTTTTCCTCTTTGGATGTGGTATGAAATAATTTCAATTCTCCTCTCTTTCCCTTCCATCTATCCACCATTTGATCCCATTTTTCCTTATATGCATTGTATTCATTTAATATGCTGACAATTTTCTTCCCTTGTGAATAAATGGCAGTAGGAACTAATTCCTGAGGGCAATGCCTAAGAGTAGAATGTATCTTATCAGCATACTTATGTTTTACCCATGCCTCTGCTTCTTTAAACGCTGTAGACTGTTCAACCCAATTCTTCTTTGATTGTTCCAGCTCATTTCTCTTGGCAATCAATCTTGTTTTCTCTTGCTCCAATTCCTCTTGTGTGGTAGGTTTTGATGGCAAGGGAGAAGGAGGGTAAGTTATGATTGGGCTTGATGATGATGGCTGGTGTGGATCTTGTGTAATCATCCTTTGAGGAACAAACTAAATTGTTTTCTTACCTTCAAGAAAGGCAATCTTCTTGTCCTTTTCAATGGACTTTATCTTCTCATCGTTATAAACCTTCATGACTACCTCATACTTTTCCATCAGGCTTTTGAGTGCATCTACTTGTTTCTCAGCTACCTTTAAGATCAATTTTGTTGTTTCCATAGTGAGGTTAGCTTCTTTTACCCATGAGGTTTCTGATACTCTTTTTACCACAAGGCTACCTGCATGTTCAGCCTGATCACCTCCATCAGTTTTTTTTTTTTTTGTGTTTCCTTTTTAGAGACCATATCACGAGTGTTGCATGATCTTCATTAAATTTGACACCAATTGATGTTCCACTGGTGTGCACTGGTTTGGTTTCTTTCCTTGCAGCATCAAATATGATGGCATCAACAAGATCCCATTAAGGCAAGATAAGGACTCCTTCTTTCTGTACTAATTCCCTACCTTCTTCAGGGGTGATCTTATCAAACTTTTCCATCATCTCCTATTTCACTTCCTTCTCAATGTCATCCTTGTCTCTGTTAGGTTGACCCTCTTGCAACTTCTGACATTTTTCTTTGAATTCATCAATGTGAATTCTCCACGAGAATTGGATGAAAGCCCTAGCCTTAACAAATTCATCATCAGATAAAAACTCATCATTGGCCTGTTTAGTTATAGGGTACAGCTCTTTTCCAGCAAATTCTACTACTGCTAGATCCAATGTTGCATGCTTGGGTGCCCCTAGCACTCCTTGTAATTCCTGGGCTGTGACAAAAATGTGTCCAGTATTTCCCATCTTCACCAATTGTTCAACAATGCTTTGATCATCCATGTGTAGGGGAGATAGAGAAGGGGAATAGATATCACCCTATTGTTTCTCTTTCCCTTCCACCCTCTGCCTTTTTGGGGATGGTAATGTTTGAGCAGTGGAATCTACTGACCTTTTTCCTTTTTTCTCAAAGGCCTTTTCATCTCTGGGTAGAATTATGTTATAACCCCTTCATTGGTAGACTACATATTTCCCTAGTGGGACAACCCTACCCTATGACATTCTGCTCAGAACAACCTTAGCCTTTTCTGGCTCTGTTTCCATCACTTTCTTTTTCTTTTGGTCTAGGGCTTGCATTATGTCTTCAAACATGCTCATTAGAGATTCTATGTTCTTTTTCCAAGGTGCAAATTCCTTTAAGGGATCATATGCACTGTCAAAATGGTGGATGAAATCTAAATATTTTTTATAGGCTAACCACTTCTCCTTCTTAATCTCTTGTTCCATTAGATCAAACTCATTTCTTATTATATCTTCTGGGAAATTGAACTGATGATCTATTTCCAGACATTTGGTTCTCTTCCTGAACATTTCAATAATAAAACCCTCATTATCTGCACATCTCACCACTGATGTTGCTAACTGATATGGCTCCAAGTATTTCTCAAACTAGGTCCATCCCCCTTTGGTAATGATAAAATGATGAACTCTTGTGAGGGTAGGGAAAATACTACCTTTCATCTTACCAGTTAAGGCTTCCTCTTGCAACCCACCTAGATGTCTAAAAATTTATGCCTAACCAATCTTGAGTGGCACTCTGTAAGGGAGGACATTTGGAGTTCCCCTGAAACCATAAACCCTAATGACTATTGAGACAAGGTATAAAATTAAATCACCCCAATTGTGAAAAGTCTTCAATTTTGCAGCATATTCCAATGGTCTCAAAAGTCTTAATACATATGCATGAATCCTAGGGTTGTCCCTACATAATAATTCTCTAATCCTAGAGGCAAAATATCTATCAAAATTTATGAAACTGGTCTCTTTCCTGTCCCAAGACAAGTCAGTACTCCACAACTCAACAGGCAAATCCTCATCATCTTGAAACTTGGTGAGATCCATTTCTTCTTCAAAGTATTTAGCATTATAAATAAAATCATATTCATCATCATAGAATACCATCCCATTGGCTTGACTATTTTAGAATCCTTAATGCCTATCAAACCTTGATGCATCAAGTCAGTAATGTAGGTAGAAAAATCAAAGACAACAGACAAGTGGGGATGCAAAATTTGAACAACCATAAGCATAAAATGGACAGGCATTGTTATCTCATCATCCTCTCCCAACACATGGCACAAGGCACTATACATTCCTTTAGCCTTTCTATTAAAATAATCTAGTTTGAAAGGCTCTGGTGTGTTAGGGCCTACTACAATCATACCCCCTATCTTGTTGAAATACCCTTTCAAGGCCTCATTCCTATAGTATTCCTTTTGATTTTAATATACCTCTTTGAAATGGTCGAAATCTATATCATCCATCTAAACTGAGAGGTCACTCAAATTGAAGACTTTTCTGAATCTGTCAGCTATGAAATTCAACAGTATGTTTCCATTTGTATCTCTTAGGACCTTGATGCTTTATCATAGGTCTTGGCTATCACAATTAACAAATATGGATCCATGAATACCCCAGGAACTATCAACTTGCCTACATCTAGATCCCATATATTACAGTCCAGGGAGGGAGCATTTCTCTGGCTAAAAGCAGTTTTGAACAGATTTAGACTACTGGCGTTGACCTTGGCATCTTCGTCCCATCTACCCATATCATACAAACCTTCCCTGACTCTAAAACAAGGATTTACTGGAACAATTCTCTTAATTTGGGTAGAATCATTTGTAGATCTACTCAATTGCTGTATAAGGTCATCCCATACATTTCTATATTTGTACTCCACATTACCAGTGAATTCAATCCTAGGAGCCATCTAATGACATTAAGTTTTGCCATTACCAGTGAATTCAATCCTAGGGGCCACCTGATGACATTAATGTATACTTAAAGGAAAAAACATGATGAACATCATTGGTATAAGCATAACTGGTGGACAGAAAGCATACCATACGAGACAAAATGTCTATCGTAAAAATGCTAAGTATAGGCATGCCCTACGAACAATGACAAGAGTAAGACCCACGACAGGCATAACCGACGATACAATTTTTAGAACATCCCCGATGGAGCAGAAAAGGCATACCTGATGAACAGTTCAATTAAGGAACACCAATGAAGGACAAAACTGACAAATTGATAGAGCAGCCCGACCATCAGAACCGACAGTCAGTTACAGAACCCGCAAAAATTGGATCTGACTTTACACGTCAGATAAAGCAATGTAATTCTATTTATAGAGTTTTTACTTGTTTTAAATACTTACTTGAGGGTTAAGCAAGCATATTGTAAATGTTTTAAAGCATCCTAATGGATCTAAAACATATCTAACTAAAGATCAAGGTCAAGTTGTAAATCTTGGATCTAGAGTTAATTTGAAAAGCATGAATCAAGAATAGAGCTAGAAACTAGTATAAATAAATGTTCAATCATTTGTAATTAGAGAGACTTGTAATCATTTGACAAATGATAGTAGCCATGGAGAGCATCTAAGTTGAAGAAGAGAATTCATGCAAAGTTCAGAAACATATCAAACTAGTTATCAAGAATGCAGGAAGGCTACCGACGAGTAGAGACAAGGTATTACTCAATCACTCAAGGTGATTACATATACATTGTAAGATATATAGGATCTGTTATCAGCTATTAGAGATTGCATTCACTAGAAGATCAACATTTTTATTGTAGTTGCATTCTATCAAGTGTATCACAATAGAAATCCTTTTGTAGAAGGTGGACTTAACAGTTATTTAATAAATCTCTTAACAAAGTGCACACCTAATGGTGTTGCTAAAGCTTCAAATGAAGTAGATCCTAACAGGTTTCCACTCTAATACTCCTAACAGGGTAGATCATCAGAAGTGATCAATTGTAAGCCTTTATCGGCTCCCTTCTTATCTACAGATAGTGAAGTTTTGTGGGTAGACATCCCCACAGCAGTTTTTACTTCCTAACAGGAGTTTTCTATGATATCATATCATGTGTTATGTGTTATTTACTTTCATGTATGTTTCTTGAATGTTTATACATGTAAAGAACTTATATTAGGACTTCACATACAAATGCAAAGATGAACAAATAGATAGGTATATATATAAATCTGATGACACAAAGGTTAATGGGCCAACCACATAAAAAAAATATTAGAGGTACTGATTCACCCCTCCCCTCTCAGTACATCATTCCAATAATTCCAACAATTGGTATCAGAGCTAAGTCTCTTTCTTTAAAAGCTTAAAGACTTAAGAGAAAATATCCACACAATGGAAAAGTACATAATGGACAAAACTATTGAGAATGAGCAGTTGCAAATTTAGATTTACTATGAGAAGTATAAAGAGGTGAGAGTAAGCATGAGAAAGTTGCTTTATGAAAGAAAGATCATGGCAACTAGGCTTAATAAAAAATATTATCAAGAAGAGGAGATCCCAAATTACTTCAACTATGCTTAATCATCAATGAGCAAAGCTCCAGACACATTAGTAGAAGAGATCACAAGTCTACAAGAAGTCAATCTACATTTGATAGAGAAAATCAAGATGCTGCAAATCAATCAAGAGACTCAGATGGTAAAGTTGATTGATGTCATGAATGATTCAAGAAAAGCTGAATCAGAGAGAACATTGGATATTGATGATAGGAGGAAAATAACAGAGAAGCTACAAGAAAAAGAATCAGAGATTCAAATACTTATTGATCATCACCATGAGATTACCAACCAGATTATTCTTATGAGTCAAGAAGCAAACAGATTAAATACTGAACTCATTGAAAGAATACAGATCATCGGTGAGCTAAGGGAAGAAAATGAGAAACTAAAGCATGAAGTCAGAATTCAGAATCACCACAATGAATTGATCAAGAAAGATGAAGATAGCAATAAAAGAATGGATGATTTCCTTGATGGTCAAAGAAGAGTCAACAACTACACAGGAATATGGTACACCAAAAATGGAGAGTCATCTAATCAATCAGATCAAAAGAATGTATATGCAACTCCAAGAACCAAGAAGTTGTCATGCAATCACTGTGGAAAAAATAGGCCACACCTCAAATGTTTGCAGAAACAAAATGAAAGGTATTCCTCAATCACAATCTACTTTCATTGGTAATTTTTATAAATGTATAAGCAAGGACACAAGGCATATGAATGCAGATCCAAGGTGACAAATCCAAAGAAGGAAACCTACATGGACAAGTATTGTCCTACCTGCAAAATGAATGGACATACATATCAAGAATGTTGTAAAAAGAATAAGAAAGCATGGACACCAAAAGAACCTGATAATGGCTACAAACCAACAAGAAAAGGTAACTCGTATGTTTGGGACTATAACACATGGGTAAATTACACAACATGTGGAAGGTATGGTCATATTGTTAGAAACACTGAAAGGGGGGGTGAATCAGTGTTTGTCTATTTATTACTTTTCAGAAACTTAAACATAAATCAAACATACATTGAATGAAGCTTAACATAAGAACTCATAACACATGATATGATTACGGGGAAACCTTGATCATAGGAAAACCCCGGTGGGAATCAGTACCCACAAATATTGTACTAGTATAATGAACCTATTAAAGTTCCTTTGCCCTGTTAGAAGCAGTCTTTACAATATGAGTACAATGACCTGGTTAAAGGTCTGACCCTGTTAGGAGTATTTTACAAAACCCTATTAAAGGTATATGGCTCACTGCCTAGGCTCACTTCCCAATAGGATGAAGGCTACAACCTTCTAAAAGTTGATATACACTATATCAAAAGTGAACTGTTGTGATGACACTGTTGTCTGATCAGTTTTGTGTATGCGCGAATGCTCTTACTCTCTTAAAGAGCTATATCATATAATGACTTCATCATACTGCTCTTCTATATCTTCCTCTTACATCATAATTTGACGCTTCTAACATAACTTTACATTACATACTTATATGTTCATATCCGAATAGGTGCGACCCAAAACAAGACTCTAGTCGGCCCTAAAACAAAATACACAATGCTTCCGAACAAGTCGGCTCAAGCATGTTTACAACAATGCTAATTACATCATTACAAACATATAATCAAAGGTGCTTAGCCATTACATAACAAAATAATTCACACTGATCAAAACACTTAGTTGGCTTCCATGCTCTGTCTTCTGGACTGCTGGTCTACTGATCTGTCTGTAACTTCTCCATACTATCATTTTGTACTATGTGTGTCTGGATGTAGTATGTACACCTATCATAGAACATATATCTAAATGTGCATATGCTAACTCGATCTCTCGCATGTGCGCTGATGTGTTGATCGCTGAATATCTATGTCTGTCCTATTTTCCATACTTAGTCATTTTGTCTTTCATGACAAAAACTTAGTATGACTTTGTTGCCATGATGAAAACACAAAATGAGTCATGCATCCTCAGGAAGTCAACTTGCCAACAATCTCCCCCTTTATCATTTATGGCAACAAAGGAATGTTGCCAAATTTCTCAAAATGACTTAACACAAAAAATAACTGTATATCATAACATCTTTTACATATATACATATACTGCTCTCCATATATACACATTCTATATTACTCCCCCTTTGACATTAATGACAAAGGTGTACAAAAACTTGTAAGTCTTCTACATACTTACTCCATGTAAACTTCAGGGTACACAATCTGAAGAGATTGGATCTCTTTCTGCCAGAATACTTTCATTGCATCAACTGTCTGTAGATGTGTGTATAAGGCATGTGTTAGCTTCTCCATTTTTATCAGATCCATGCAAGGACCTTGGTCATATGTCACAATATTAGCATCAATCTATTTTATGTTCTCATTTAGGACTGCTAGAGAGGGTGCAAGTGCATTTCTCAACTGAGTTTGTCTGACTCTTATCTTGCTGATTTCTAATTTAGCCTTTTCAATTTTGTCTAGCTGACCTTGATAGACATTGTTACATATGTTCATGTCTTGCGTGGAAGTCTCAACTGATTTTCTAATTCTTTATACCATGATTTCTGCCTCTTCTATCTTTTTAATGTGCTCAGAGGTGAACTTCACTCTATCCATGCAGTTTGCTATGACTTTCTTTCCCTTAGCTGCCAATTCTTTCAATATGGATTGCCCAATCTTTAAAGAGTTTAAGTCTAAGGTAAAGTTCTTTACCAATT
>MU225616.1:4389-16123 GCA_018584345.1 Thuja plicata | reverse complement strand
CATATTTGGAGGCAATGATATGCTATGCAAATCATTTGCAAATGAAATGAGCAAAGAGTTTGAGATGTCTATGTTTGGAGAGATCAAGTTCTTTCTTGGTCTACAAATCATGCAACAAGATGAAGGTGTTTTCATTACACAATCCAAATACATCAAGGAAGTGCTAAAACTATTCAAGATGGAAGATTCCAAGCCAGTTGGAACACTGATGGAAACTGGATGTAAGCTGATAAAGGAGGACAAGTCACCTAAGGTAAATCAGACTTTGTATAGATCAATGATTGGAAAACTCATGTATGTTGTACATACTAGATCATATATTGCACATGCAGTAGGAATAGTTGCAAGATTTTCTGCTAATCCCAGGGAATCACATATGACTGTTGTGAAAAGAATCCTAAGATTTTTGAAGAATACTGAGGAATATGGCTTATGGTATAGAAGAGAATGCAAATTTGAACTTAAGGTCTTTACCGATGTTGATTGGGCTGGAAGTATTGATGACCGAAAGAGCACAACTGGAGGAGCATTCTTTATGGGTGACAGACTTGTCACGTGGATCAGCAAGAAGCAAGGATGCATCTCTCAGTCTACTATAGAAGAAGAGTATGTTTTTGTTGCTGAAAATTGCTCAAATATTGCATGAATCAAATAGTTACTGGAAGGTATGCATATGAAAATTCTTGAACCAGTAATTATATATTGTGACAATACCAGTGCAATAAACATTTCCAAGAATCTAGTCATGCATGCTAAAACAAAGCATATTGTCATCAAGTATCATTATTTAAGAGAACAAGTTCAAGCAAAGGAGGTGATACTTGAGTATGTGCAATCGAAGGAATAATTAGCCGATATCTTCACCAAGCCATTGCCTAAGGATGCATTTGAGTACTTGAGAAAAAGACTAGGGGTCAGACCCTTGTCTACTGGTCAGTAAGATGACTAGAAGGCTGCATCAGCCTACATATTCCTAGAATATCATTCATGTTGATGCAAGCAGAGAAATCAAATTCAAAGATACATTTATACACAAGGTATTTATCTACTCTGAGCACCAGAATTGTTGTATTGTTGATGGATTGGGAAATTCAAGGAGGATATTATGGATTGTTTGACATCACTGTCAAATATTTGTTTGGCATTGTTGTCAAAGAGAGAGATTATATCCATTATCACACAAAGGGAGAAATTATATAAGGATAAATTATATCCATCACATTATCCAAAGGGAGAGATGTAACCAGAAAAGGATAGTACATACAAAGGGAGAGAATTGCTAACAACAGACATCAAAAGAAACCAGAATAGTCAAAAAGAGAGAATTTTACACACGAGAAGAACACATCACATCAGAAGAAGAAAGATTCTACATCTATCTAGTAAAGGGATTTAAGACAAAGAGAAAGCTGCAAGAATAAAATCTAAGCTCATATAATCTTACAGAGGACCAAATATTTGTATCAGTTATAGTACATAAGATTGGTAGTTTGATGAACTTCAACTATTATATTTCATATTGTATTAGTAGTAATATAGTGTAATAATGTAGTGTGTTGTCATCAATTCTAAAGGGAGATATTGATGAACTATAACTGATTGAATGTTTGAAGATGTTAAGTTGATGATCACAGAGACATAAGAAAGTTTATGCAAGACATTAAATCAGTGAATGTATTGTATTATCATTAATGTCAACTTGATATAATCTGTATATTCATGGTAATATTGCTAAAGACTTCAAAGAACCGATGAATCAAAGCCTATGCTATCAGTAATGTATATAATTCAAGTATTCACAAAGTGACTGTATACACCGACGGAGTGCACATCGACAGTCAGAGTAAATCAACAAGAGAAAAGTCACAATGTTACCTAACAAGCAAATGCACAGCATTACCGACAAGCAAAGTCACAATGTTGCCCGACGAGCAAAGCACAGTGTAACCCGACGGATAGAATTACAGTGTTTCCCGACAGACGGAGATCCCGAAGACAACTAAATTCACACTGACAGAACATTCAGTTATCACCAATGACTAACTGAAGTATTGACTGACAGAACAAAGAGTTCACAAATGACAAAATGCTTAGCTATCAAGAGCTAAAAATAGACTTAATTGATACCTATCATTGTTTTAATCGACAAGATAAAGCCGGAGATAAGTAAAGGATTTAAAGCTACTTTGTCCAGTTGGCAAGAAGATCTCTATGAGATGAAACTGGAGTTATTCTTTAAATCTAAGTGGTGAGAATTGTGGATCATGCCAAAATCAAGAAAGTCATGAAATGTTGAAATCATGTCTATATAAGAGACAAACTTATTCATTATGAATAAGGGGGAGTGAAAAGAAAATAGATGCTGAAGAGATTTTGAAGGAGAAGAAAGTCTTCATTTAGACCTGATCAATCAAGATGAGGAAAGAGCTAAATTCTGCAGACACCAATGAACAGTGATACAACATCACAAAGCAGAACAATGTGGAGAAAAGGTATTCAATTGATAATATTGATCAGAAAGGTAATGCACTTACAATAGATTTGAAAATCTGCAATTCTAGTTGTATATGTGAACAGATCAATTTATTGTTTCAGTTTAACCATTGAAGCATCAAGTCTCTTAACCGAGAAGGACTTAAAATTCTTTTGTAATTGAGATACATCCCAAGGAGTATCAAAAAATTTGATCATACAAAGTAGCATTGGATATGCCCGATACCTACTGATATGCCAAGTGAGTGTTTGATCAAGGATGGTAGCATTAGATGCCAAATACTAAGTGAAAAACTATCTATTTAAATCCTCTAACAAGGTCACACCTAACAGTGTGTTTGTAACCTTTAACAGAGTTGGCTCTTAACCGAGCTCACTTCAAAAGAGTGAAAATTTGGGGTACCAGTCCCAGTGGTTTTTCCCTTAATAGGGTTTCCACGTTAAAAATCCATGTGTTAATATGTCTATGAGTCATTACTTTATTGTTTTTCATTTCACTTAAGTAAATCTGGATTGATCGGTATACACTAGTTGTTTACTGTGTTTCGGTAAATAGAAAGGCTGCTTATCGGTAAACATACAAAAGAAGGTTTTTACAAAGCATTCTGACAAGTAGTAATTTGATATAAGTATTTCAAGGCATTCATCTTGTAGGATTAAAGATAACTAGAGGTATAAATTTTTTGTACTAAGTGTGAAGGGTTGATTTAAGGATTAATTTTTTAGGCCACTGATTCACCCCCCTCTCAGTTATTACTAACAAGATGTCGCGCACCTCAAGATTAAGCCATTAAGTGGGTCATTAGATCAAAACATACTAGCTCAACAGATAGTGGTTTAATAAAGTACTTGCAAACTTTAGACTTAGGGATTAATAAAGTACTATGGCATTAGGAAAACTACAAACTATTGAATGGGAACACTTTTAAAAGAACACATGAAAGACACATGACTTAAGAGGCAAAAAGGTAACGCAAAATTAGAAACCACTTCAATGTTTAGGGTTTGAGGACCAAATTTTACACTTTGAAACATGAAAGTAAGGGTTTCAGGAATTTACATAAGACCCTTTGTAAATACAGACCAAGGACTCATTACTTTGGAAATTTTTTTACCATACCTAACAGGGTCCTTGCATGTTGGCCCACATGTATTTTCACATGTTTAATGCAACTTACCTTGGAGGTAAGTCTCTTGGTTGTGGAGCCACTCTCTTACAGATATGGGCATGGGAGAATATTGTTGTGTGTAGGCTCTTAGATTCTCATGATCTTCCTCTGGGGAGACCCTATGTGTTTATGTATGACTATATTATTGTTCAGTCCAATATGTGACATCTGATACACTGGCAGTAGTAGTTGGACATGATGCCTTACTTCATCTAGAGACCTTACAGGGACTGTCCTGTGTGGGATGGGGGGGATGCACATCTTCCATTTTTTCAACAAAGGAGATTCTTGGTTGGGCGTGTCAGCCAACATGTTCATATGATTGATTTCCACAACATTGATAGGGTATTGTGGCAGTTCGGTGATAGACAGGATGTGTCAGACTCATATGCATATTTTTCTCAATGATCAAGAGACATTACTCTTTGGGGTGTTGTCATTTCTTTGGATGCTGCTAGTACAAAGTTTATGGGCTTGCTTCATGTATCATGGACTTAGCAATCAGCCATTGTTGATGCTAGTATGTGTTCAAATTCTACCCCTACCTGATCTATTTCTCATTTGTCCATATGTATCTATCTTTTCTTCTTTGTTAGATGTAGCTATTTTTTGATTTGTCAATTTAAGCTTAGCACCTATATGATTCTGATGTTTGAATCTATCTCTTTGCAGGCAGGACTCCACAGTAAGATGCTTGGTGGAAGCAGTCTCGTCCTAATCCATTGATTGATCTATCTTTCTATGTGGTTGGTACCATCCTGAGGAGGCCTCACCAGGGACAGGGTAGAGGGAGAGATGGAGGTAGAGATGGAGGTTGTAATGGTGGAGGGAGGGACGAAGGGAGATATGGAGGTAGGGATGGCGATCGTGATGGAGGGCAGGAGAGAGATGGAGGTTGGGGTGGTGGTCAGGGGAGGGATGGTTGTTGTGGTGGCAGGGATGACGGAGATGATCCTGGTCCTGGTGGTTCTGGTGGTGGGGTGAGGACTAGGGGTGGACATGGTAGTAGGCGGGTTGGATTGCGTGTCATCCTCAAGGAGGAGGGGGATTTAGAGGAGGAGGCACCTCAGATGGTTTGGAGAATGCGTCATCGCACTGTTGTTGCGTTGGATGAAAAATTTGAGGATAGGGTAGTGGCGGAGGACATTGAGATACATGATATTGAGATTGAGGATGTAGATGTGGAGGGTTCAGCTTCCAGTGTTTCCACTAGGAGTAGTAGTATTGGTAGTAGTACTGGGGATAGTGAGGGTAGTGATGACTCATGGGTTGTGAAGGGGAGAGGAGCTGAGGGATTAGGAGATAGAGGCAAGGATGGGGAGATGGATGTGGCAATGGGGGGATGGACATTGATCCTTCAGAGGTTGATTGTCTTACATAGCAGATATCTGATCTATAGGCTAGGTTGGCTTCTTCTTATGCATGGGCCACAGCATTTGAGAGTAGGGTCACAACAGCTGAGATTAGGGTTATAGTAGCTAAGGCTAGGGCTAGTGGTGCAGAGGGGGGGGAGAGAGAGAGAGAGAGAGAGAGAGAGAGAGAGAGAGAGAGAGAGAGAGAGAGAGATCCTTTATCAATGGTGTACAGGATGTGCCTCATTGAGATGTTCTTGATCAGTTTTATAGATCTGAGCGGGAGGCCCAGAGAGAGATAGAGTACTGGCGGCACCATTATGAGGGTTTTATTCCTTCATCTTAGCATGTGCCTAGTTATACAACTTCACAGAGATCTAGTAGGGCGCAGAGGTCCCAGAGCAGTAGTGTTTGAGCTACTGGTCTGTCGCAAAGGCTTGCATCTGATATGCCACCCCCCTTGTCCATTTGGTGGCGAGGGTGGTGGTAGTTCCTATTGATTCCGTGGACTTTCCATTTTGTATCATGTTGTACCATTTTTGTAGTGATGTTCCATTTATATACTCTGAGGCTTATCAATGATTGTATCTTTACACACTGATATTTATTGATATACATGTTGATCACCTTCTTTTGTTCATACTTGCGACCGTTCATTATACTCAGAAATTGAGATTTATATGAGATGTAGGTAGTGATTTTATATGATGTGCATTGGTTTACTTTCTATATGTATGGTTCTACATGATTTATGCTTAGATGATGAAATGTTTGTGCAATTCTATTATGCACTCTTAGATGTATGGTTTTAGTTTCCTATGATACTAACATGTGTATGCAGGATGGTGTTGATGAAATGCATGTTTATATGAGATGTTTTATGGATGCATTTGATTATGATTACCATGTATGCGGGTGCTTTATTTTGTTTTTTGTTTTCTGATGCACTTAAATGGAATGAATGCAATCTATTATAAACAAATATCTGAGTAATGCATGTGTTAGTTAGAAGGAAGTTAGTGTAGAATTTTTTCTGTGGGATCGATTGATAGATATGAATTGATAGAATGGATGGTTGATGTTTGATAGATATGAATTGATATAATGGATGGGTGACCCAAGTTGCTACTGCATTTCCAATTTTTGTCATCATTGCATCTTTTTATGAAATTTTGAAGAGTATCCAATGCACCCAGATATTTCTCATTTGGATACCACTATGACCTCTTGATAACCAGAAGGAGTAGAGAGATTGAATAGAAAGAGAACATAGTGCACCCAGATATTGACCATCTGGGTTCATCTATGTTCCCTATTTTGAAAAGAAAGAGATCCAAATGCACCCAAATATTGCCCATTTGGATACTATTATGATCTCTGATTTTGAAAAGAAAGAAATCCAAAAGCACACAGATATTGACCATCTGGATACCGCTTTGCTCACTGACCATCCGAAAAAAAAAAAACCAAGATAGAATTCCAATGCACCCAGATCTCAGACCATCTAGATACTGCTATGAACTCTTGATTTTGAAAAAGAAAGACAAAATAACCAAGATAGAAATCCAATGCACCCAGATCTCAGAACATCTAGATATCGTTATGATTCTATTGGTAAAACAAGCAGATAACAGAGAAGGAACGTTCAATTCCTTCCCAGGGTTAAGCTCAGATCATGGAACTGTGTGGTTGCCAGATTAGTGACAGCACCTACCACATTTATCCTAAATCATCATTGCCCCAGAATTGAAGTGAAACATTTCGTAGACATCAATCAAAGAAAATAAGTCATGATCCATCATAGCTACTCTCCTCACTTGGTGGATCCTGGAGTAGTGTAAGAACATAACTGTGAAATATAGACTGACATCTGACTGACTAACTAACCTAGTCAACATTTTTTTGTTCCTTGATTCAGCTTGATTCTGTTGATTGGCTTGATTGGCTTGATTGTCTTGATTGTCTTGATTGTGTATGGTTTCATTAATAGATGACTCGTATAAGACTGATTTGTCTGGTTTTGAGCGTATCCATCAATGTATAAGATGATTGATTTGATTGATTGATTGATTCAATTTTGATCATTTTGGATAGTTGATCAAGCTGTGTCGGATGGGCCCAATGCTGATTCACAAAGCTCATGGTTTTGACATTGGCTTGGTCACCAATTTTCTTGTTTGATAGATTTGATAGCTGATAAAGCTGTGTCATATGGGCCCAGTGTTGATTTGCAAAGCTCGTGATTTTGACATTTATTGACTTGGCTTGATCGCCCTTTTCTTTGTTGATAATCGAGTTTGTTTTATTGCTTTGAGATTCTGCAATTTTTTTATTGTTTTTTTTAATGAAGATTGATTTTTTTAGGACATTTTGATCTTTTTTAGGATTTTTGATGAGTTTCTTGATATTTTTTTTATTTTTTGGGGATTTTTCAGGATTTTTAGAAATGCCCCTAGTCTGGTGGTCCACTACTAACCATGGATAAGTGTTGGTGCTTAGAGGGGATTGTGATTCTAGATATAGCTTGTGTAGTCAGTCTTGCATGCAGAGTGCTCAAGCTTTGTTCTTTGTCAATGATGGTGAAGTTGGATTTGAACACTTGGCTCCTGTTTGCCAGGTTTTCACCGAGGTACCTACTCAATAGCACCCATTTGCAAGGTTTTCACTGAGAGAGAGAGAGATTTATTTCTCTTTAATTCTTTCTTTCTTTCTTTTTATTTTTTTAATTTTTGTTTTCACCAAGGTGCCTATTTGCCAGGTTTTCACCAAGGTAACATTTTATATTTTTTATTCTTTTCATATTTTCTAGATATGTAGATAGTTGCCTTAACCATTGAGACCTCAAGCATAGAATCTCTTGAGGTGCATCTTGTTTATGTATCTGGGGAGCTCATCTCCTTCTGTTTTTTCTAGTTGGTATGCCCCACTCTGGGTAGAGTTGATAATGACATATGGTCCTAGCCAGCTAGGCTCAAAATATCCTGGTTTCACTCTCTCTACTTGGTTCTTTTGGTTCTCCATTAGGATGAGGTCCCCTACTTCAAAGGGTTGTGGCCTCAGCTTCTTGTGATAATTCTTTCTAAGGCAATTCTGATAGCCTTGTAAGTGGTTCAATGCATTTTGTCTTCTTTTGTCTAATATTTCCAGTTCACTGAGCCTTGCTACTCTATAGTCTTCATCTAAAATCAGGTTCTTCAATTATATTCTCAGGGATGGGATTTCCACTTCGAGGGGTAGGACCACCTCTGATCCATATACTAGTGAGAAAGGAGTAGCTCCTGTACATTTTCTCACGCTAGTTCTTTATGCCTATAATGTAGGACTAAGCTATAAATGTCAGTCTCATCCCGATTTATTAATTGTTTTCTTCAAGATTTTTAGTATGGTTTTGTTTGTCTCTTCTGCTTGACCATTCCCTTAAGGATAATAGAATGAAGAGAAACCTTGTCTGATTTGGAATTGTTCACATAGATCTTCAACATCTTTGTTTTAGAAAGGTGTACCATGATCTATTAGGATGGTTTGAGGGATCCCATACCAACATATGATGTTGTTGAGTATAAACATGGAGATCTACTTCCCAATGATGTAGGTAAGAGGAATTGGTTCCACCCATTTAAGGAAGTACTATGTTGCTGCTATGATGTATTTATGTCCATTAGATCAAGATGGTGTAATCTTGCCCACTAGGTCAAATCCCCACATATAAAATGGTAATGGTGAAGTGATAGGATTAAGTTCTTGGGCTGGTGCATGGATGAGGTCTCCATGAATCTGACATTGCCTACACATTTTTACATACTTGTTTGCATTTGTCTCTACTATGGGCCAGTAGTATCCCATGTGGGTGATCTTTTTAGCTAAGTTGTTACCACCTCTCTGGGTTCCACAAATTCCTTCATGTACCTTATACATAGCTCTCTGGGATTTTGTGGAAGTGATACATCGTAATAGCATTCTGTCTAGACTTCTTCTATATAGAGTATTCGCGAGAAGGGTATACCTAGAGGCTTGGTGGATGAGTAACTTGTTTTGGTTCCTAGACAAGTCGGGAGGTAAGACACTACTTTGGAGGTAAGTGTAAGTGTCATGGTACCATGGGGTTTCAGGACCAACAAGGACACACGTTGATTTTGTAATTGGTTCTTGATGTGATGGCATCATGAGTTGCTCCACTAGAAACTAGAATTTGGTTTTGTTTCATGGCATATCGATCAAGGATGTTATAGTATCACGACCCCTACCTCCATCACGACCACTACCTCTCCCTCCATCTTGACCTCCCCTACCACATCGTACCCATCGAGCCCTCCTCATAATGCTCCTCCCAATAGGACGTGAGACATCTGTAAGAGCAACCGGTCGGGCCTACACCCAATGAACATCATACTGAGGTGTAGTGCCTGCCAAAAGACAAATTCAAATATCGGTACCCACACAGATAAGGACAAAAGTTTCAAAATGAGATATGAGAAAGTATCAGAGAGTAGAAAGGAAGTACATAAGCAATCAAAAAACAAAACAAACCTGCATCTACAGTAGCCGAGCACTAGGTCCATGCAACAGGAAGTAAGCCTAAAAACTCAGTACGAGTAGTATTAAGAGATACGACACCACCCCAGACAATAGAATCCCTCAATCTACGAGCAAAGTAAGCATAGGAGTCAGACACGTCCTGCCGCTTGCTGACTAACGCAACACCCTGTCATTGTTGTGAAAGTCAATCATATGGATACGATCAATAACACGTCCAATAAGGTACCTCCGCTAGTGATAGAAGAGAAGATGGATGTCCTCTCCATCCTAGACTGGGAAATCTCTATAGGGACTCCAAATAAAGTAAGGAATCATGTCCAACTATTGCCGCCAGTACATCAAATGACCCATGTGGGTCTGAACAATGGCTCCATCATACATAAAGACATATGGCCTATCAACAGGAAGAGCACGTATACCAACAGGATGACATACAACAATATGCTCCCATGCCCATATCTGGAGGAGGGTCGCACCGCAGCTAAGCGACTTACCATCAAGGTAAGCTGTGTAAAACATATGAAAATACATGTGGGCCAACATGCTTGGACCCCAAGCAAATACGGTACGATCCCTGACCATACTCTGCAACATAGTACCGAAGCTGACAGAAAATCCACGCTGTCGACGATCGGGGCATAAGATGCCACATATCAAACTGCCCAGTAAAGTGGACAGCCTGTCAAGGCCCAAACCGAATCTAGACCATGGAATATCATAATCACCAGCCAACCCAAGCTGATCCTGGGGCAATCCAGAAAGCTCAGTCAATGAAACAATACCAGTACGGGTGGAATACTCCACAAGCTCACCCTGGATCAGGAGCTGGAGGATGCGATACACATCCTCCAAAGTGACAGTACACTCATCGGTCGGTAACCAAAAAGTGCATGTCTCAGAATGCCACCACTCTACAAGAGCGAAGATCAGACCCCTATTGGTCGTGATCTCAGGCATATAGAAAATCTAGTATAAACCTAGATCTCTAAGAACTGACCTCTCATCCTCTGTGAGCTGAAATTTGTATACAAGACCCACCGGCCTAGACTCTCGACAGCGCAGAATCCACCAAGTGAACTACACACAAAAATAAATCAAAAAAATATCAGTATTAGTCATCTAGGAAGGTATCATAAGATAAAATATACAGACATTAGACAAAGGAATCAAGCAAACAGTGCTAAAAAATCAATTGTCATAATAAAACCCTACAACTGCGGTGCTTTTAGGCGATTGCGGAATATAACAAGCAAGTGTGGAACACAAATTGCAAATGCGGCATTAAAGGTTGTCAATTGTGGTCTCTAAACTACAATTGTGGCATTAAAACCGTAATTACGGCAAAACCACAGACAATTGCGACACAACGTGAAAATTTACAAAAAAGTATAAATTTTGAAAGCAATAAATGCAAGCATTAATGACACACAAATTGATAAAACTCACCAGACGTCCTACGCCAGCTGGTCTCTGATAGGTCTGGACTCGGTCAGAAATGTACATCACACCAGGAAGGCCTGCCACCGCAAGAAAATAGGAGGAAAAAGACATAAAGTTGAAGGCTTACTCACCAAGAAATCAAGAGCTCCAATATTGCAATGTGACAAATGAATGGCTCTCTTAGCTATTTATATAGGTTTAGAAAAAACCCTAATTTCACTAGGATCTCTGAAATTTCTTCCCGGTCCCTGGAATATTTGACAGTCAATAACAGGGGCATTTTAAAGTATTTTTCAAATACGTTAGCTACCCAGATTCAGAAATTGCAGTTTCAACAAATCAATGCTCACGTCGCGACTTTTCGCTCAAATTTGTTGAGGGGGCATAAATATACCTACTACTGCCAGGGTAAGCTGGGGCACAATCAAAGAATCTTTAACACACTGCGACAAGTCACATCGCATCAAAGAGGGGCAAATGTAGACACCCGAAAATGGACAAGCTTGCGACTTTACATTAAAAACACTAATTTTCATCTATTAATTAATCATTTTTTATTCATTAATTAATCATCTATTTTCCTCTAAATTCACTCCCCAAATCATCTAATCAAATTTCCAAAATTAATTAAATAATAAATTTTATTTAATTAATTAACCTTAATTGATTAATTACCATTAATTAATTAATTAAACTCAATTTCCTATAGTTTAAATTCAAATATTTAAACTTACTAATTAAATT
>MU225615.1:2846545-2908261 GCA_018584345.1 Thuja plicata | reverse complement strand
GTATCTTTGAGGCGTTCTATAAAACAGTTCGCATGCCTTGCCTATAATTTGACATTTTTCATACATCCTGCACTCTCTCATCCTGATGATGGATTACAGAGTGATCTAAAATGATGATGCTAAAAAAAACACACAATCAAATCCAAAATGAACTTGCATTACAATCCATTTGTAATGCAAGTTCGTTTTGGATTTGATTGTGTGTGTTTTTTAGCATCGTCGTTTTAGATCACTCTCTGTAATCCATCATTAGGATGAGAGTGCAGGATGTATGCAAAATGTCAAATTATAGGCAAGGCATGCGAACTGTTTTATAGAGCGCCTAAAAAAAATTTCGACCAATCATTTGTCGAAATTTCCACCAATAATTGGTCAAAATTTCAACAAATAATTGGTCGAAAATTTCGACAAATGATTGGTCAAAATTTCAACGAAACCCCAGCACAAATAGCACAAACAACATGCACAATGTCCGACCAATAGCTCGTGGAACTTTCGACCAACTATTGGTCGAAATTTTGACCCACAGGAAGATGGTCGAAATTTCGACACCAAAAATTTTGACCAATTTGTTGGTCTCAATTTTGACCAACTTGAGTTGAAATTTAGACCAATATTGGTCAAAAATTGGGGTCAAATGTACTAGTGAAGGTTCGACTTCCTCATCATGATTATCTGTAA
Source organism: Thuja plicata (assembly GCA_018584345.1). Lineage (NCBI taxonomy): Eukaryota > Viridiplantae > Streptophyta > Pinopsida > Cupressales > Cupressaceae > Thuja > Thuja plicata. The sequence goes on along the minus strand of MU225615.1, from coordinate 2,907,580 downwards.
ATAGAATGTAGTTGCCAAATTCTAATTCTTGGTATAGAATTTCGGCTTTACGGTCATTAGATTTTAGTACTGTGAACTTTGCTTTCTATTCAGGAACCAATTTTATCTTTTTTTGTTACCTACTGGGATCAAATATTGAAACCAATCCAACTTTTTTCTCCTTCTAGATCCCTGCAAAAAGTCTTGCTTAACAACAAATTGTAACTAGCAGGTATATCAACAACCAATATAGTTAACAACATTTTATTCTTGGGGTGTGTTGCTAAAGCCACTTGGGCATCTTTGATTTTCCCAACCAAAGGGACCTCTTTAGCATCCATGGAGTAGCATCTACCATGACCTTTAGTGAGAGTGAGACCTAAATCCTTAGCTACAATTGATGGCATCACATTGTCTGAGGCACTAGAGTCTATTATACAATTACTTAACTTGCAACAATTAATAAACAACGACACATAGAAAGGGTCAGGCTTTTGCCCTGGAGAAATAGCCAAAACTGATGACTCTCCCTACTCAAATAGAATTGTCAAAATAGACTCATCTTCTACTGAAGCTATGACATTTTGGTTTAAATCCTGGGTCCCTCCCTTACAAAAGTCCACTAATTTTTGCAACTCTACAGGATTAGACTTAAGGTAGTCTATGGGAGAAATCTGAATTTTGGAATCTTTACAGAATTGAATAATGTCAAAAGAATTTTGTTCCTTACCCGATTGCAAAATTTTTACTCCTTGGTTGGCATCTTTAGAGAAAGAAGTAGATGTCTCATTACCTTTTGGTGGAGATGTGGAAATAGGGGCTTTATCCTTCTGATTCCAAGTTAATACTGCATAAGGCCTTCCATCTATAGTAGCATAACATGCCGCATCTCATTTTGAATCTTCTACGTACTCAAAAAATAAGTTTTTAGAGTCGCCATGTGAGCACGAATCTAATTCAGCTCTAGATTCTCCAGCATTCTAATCATCTGTTTGATGCATCTTCCAGACACGAGCCACCTCGGGGCAACTTTCTCCATCATGATCTATTGTTAGGTGAAAAGCACACATGTTTCCCCTTTTGGGAGGAGCTTCTATGGCTAGCCTTTGTTGAGGAGCAGTCAATTGTAATGTTTTTCCATCAGTATTTCTCATATCACTATTTCTTCCAAGATGATCTTGAAAATTTCACTGGTAAGGATTGTTAAATCTAGGAAATTGTCTTTTGAAAGAAATGAACTCATTAGATAATTTTTGGATCATCTCATTTGATGATGTCGTATTGCAAGTATTGGCTCGAGTTTGCATCTCTCATTTCCACTTCCCTACCGAGATCATGTGGTCTTCTAACTCTACAGCAGTCCTCTAGGCAAGATTCAAATTGGTTGGGTTTGTCCTTCTTAAATAATAGATGATATCAAGTGGCATAGAACTTATGAATTTTTTTTTTCAAATTACCTGCAGTAGGTTGATTAGTTGTTGGGATACGTTTAACAATCTTGTTAAATTTAGAAAAAAAATATCTCATGCTTATAGAAGGCTCTTTTTTGATAGAAGTCAATTGTGTCAACAGAGCATGCTCATCTTTGACAGTTTTAAATCTTCTTTTGAAAGTTGTTCTCATAGAATCCCAATTCATAATAGAAGAGATAGGCAAGTGATGAAACCAATTTGCTGCACCTTCAACAAGGGTCTCATCAAATAATCTGACTACGACATCCTCCTCTCATATTGCTAATATATTAATGGCTACAAAGAAAGCAGTAATGTGTTCATCTGTAGATACTTTCCCATCTCCAAAGAATTTGGGAAAATTCTTCCTTAACCCTGAGGGAAGTGGGTTATATACTACTAACTATAGAGGACCAATTGCGGTGGCCTAAGGGACTACCATAACAGCCTGACGTAAATAATGTGTTAGGTTTACAATAGGAGGAGCAACTACTTCGTGCAAGGTTAGCACTTGACAGGTGGTAGACAAAAGGGATGATTTCTTGGGAGGCAAAGGAGGTCTACTTTTTCTCTTAATATTTCTATTCTTTTGACAAGGTACTTCAAGTAGAGCAAAATCAATCTCTGGAAGTCTCTCAAAGACTGGATCCATACCGCCTTCTTTCCTTACACTTCTAAGAAATCTTTTAGACTCTAGGATTTCCACTAATTTTTAAATCTATCTTCACACTTTTCTTGGCATTGTGCCCTTCTTAAATTCCTCCTTTGAATGGCTCTTTCAAGTGCTTCTTCTCTCACTTCTTCTTGTTCAAGCACTTGACTAGAGTTTCTATAATGCTTAGTATTTCTTTTGTGTCTCCAGGCAAAAGTATTCAGCAAGGAAATAATATCTTCTTGATCATCTTGGAATCCAAGGTTTGGCTGAAACACATGAATCATGTTTTCATGGGGAAGCACCATTTTCATGGGGAAGCACCATCTTTAATCATGATATTGCTTCTGGTCTAGCGACTATTCTTCTTCCCCAGCAACGTCACCAAAAATCTGTTGGTAAACAAATTTTTATTTCTCACTTCAACTCTAAAATGCCAAGATATTAAAGAAACAATTGAATACAACAGTTGGGAAATGTTACTAAATAACTAATTTCTGTCTGATATGTCACTGAATTTTGTTCTTTCCTAATTTAATAGGGGTTTTTTCTTAACCTAAGAACATAAGAGGTAATCCGAACTAAGCTTAGAGAGGAACTAGCTCAGGCAAATAGATTCAGCTTTCTATCTAGCCAATTTTAAGACTTTATAAATAATATAAGATCCTAAATTTGGTAATGCAGGGGCTAATAAAAAAGATGCAAATGCAAAACTGAAAGATCAATGATAACATAAAAAAGATGACTCGATCTATTTTATAATAAAATTTCTCATAATCTATGGATGACACCCAAATTTCCCCTCAATTAACTGTATCAAATCATAATACAAAACTTTGGTTTAATCTTGCACTGTAAATCCAATGTAAAGAAACATTCAATTGATAGAAAGATAAATGCAATGGAACAGTTAAAACATTGGCATTCAGACATGAACGAATTTGACTCAGACAAATGGAAGTTCTTCACACCAAAATTTAGCTGACCTTTCTATTGATTTTCAAAATAGTACATATAGATCTCAAAGTTTGACCATTACAAAAAGGGGTAACCGAAATGATTCAACTTCCCTAACCAGAAATGATAAAAAAACATTTATTCGTTACAAGCTCTATCAAAATTTAGTATAAGAGGGAATATATTTATGCTTATGTTTTCTTCCCCTTATCTAATTTCGCCTTATAGGCGGTGACACCTATGATGATTGGGATAAGATCTTCATGTCTATTGATATGGACATTTGTATATCTGATGAGCCATCAGGAATGATCTTTGGCTAGACTCTTAACCACATCTACCCAATCTTTCAGCTCTTCCATGGCTTTATAGATGTACCTACTCAACTATTGGAGTTCCAGTACCTTATCCAATTGAGAGGAAGACTGTTCTGCCAGTTTATCTACATAATCAGAGAAAAATTTCTGCATGTTAGTCACTCTGATCATTTCTTATCCTTGAACACTCATCTATGACTCCATGTGAAGACCTTGAAGGAGTTTAAAATATTTGTTGTGTTCTTCCTTGATTTTGATGTTTGTCTGCTGCAACCCTCCTTCAGCTTGGATGATCATCTCAGTTTTAAATTCTATACTTTGAAGCCATTCAATTAAAGGCTCATCTCCTTTCTGCAAGATCTTGGCCTTTATTGCCTCTTTAGTCTTCATTTTGACCACTACATGCAGCATTACTATGCACTCTTGACACTTTGCTCTTTCCGACGTGAGAGTTTGCAAATTCTTATCAATATTGTTTGTTTCCTTTTCCAACTTTAGGAGAGTATCACACAACTACTCAATAACTACAAGCCCTTTAGATTTGAGTCTCTCAATCCATCTTTTACCAATTTTCCCAAAGTTTCTATCTTATTGCAACTTGGTGATGATGGCTTGATTCTCTGTAGCATTTGGGTTGAAAGTGATTTGGGCACTAGGAATACATGCAACTGGAGTAACTAATTGCCTGATAAAGTTAGTTAGTTCAGTGACTTCTGCTTTAAGTTGGACTTTAGAAGTCTTGAGCTCCTCAAGCTCTTCTTCAATTACAATATTAGTGGATTTTCACCAATCCACATTGGTATCATGACGAGCTAACCCCATATCAAATTATTGTAGCTCACAATCAGAAGCAGTTAAATCGTCAAACCTACCTTCCTTTGTGGGCTTTTCTACCTCCATGGTGAAGTGCCATGTTTCTGGATCTCGGCCTAATGTATAAAATGTCTTTTCTTTCTTCACCTTGCTCACAGTGGTACTGGACTATAAGGCCTGTGAAAGAGTATCCTTTCTGGGAGCTCCTTCTTCTATCCTCTTCCTTTTGGGCTCTAGAGCGTTCTCTATCCAAGACTCTGCACTAGTAACTTTGGTGGCAGAGACCAATTCTTCTATAAACAACTTCCTGATGACTGGAGGAGTAGATTTTGGTCTGGAAGCAAATGGATTTGTTGAGGTAGGAAAGGAGGTAACTAATTTAGTTACTTGAGAATCTTCCAGTCACTTTCCAATTGCTTCATTTGATTCTGTGGCTGTAGTGTTGGAACTATCCTCACCCACCTCTACTATAACATGGGACCCTCGCCTTGGAGTATCTTGAATCGAGGTGTTACCTTGTGTAACTAAAGTGATAGCTTTAGCTGGTTTCTCTATTTCTACACTTTTAATATGCTCAGCCATAGACTTGACCAGATCCATAGAAACTATTTCCTCTATTGAACCAATGACAGGAGGTGAGCCATCTCTGCATGTCTTCTCTAGTGGAATCCTCTTTTTAGGAGGTTCATCACCCCCACCCGCTGGTTAAGTTGTCTCTTTAGCTACATTTGGGATAGTCTCTGAGGATGATGCAGGAGTGTTCCCGGTCACTTTTGTAGGGATTTTTTGAGAAGGAGGCTTCCTTTCTAACCTCTTCCTTCTGTCCGCCATCCAATTGATCCATTGCTCTATTCTTTTGTAGATCCCACCCATCAAGATCTGCAAGTCATCAATGGCTTGACCTAGCATGGGTTCAGAGCTTATAGGGAGGGACTTAATCTTCTCCATGTATGTATCATCATACATATGCAGACGATCATCTTCTACGCCTTCAACTGCAATATTAACTTTGAACCTTTTGATTTGTTCAATAGTTAAGCTTGCATAGAATCTATCTCTTCTTTCTAGATCGTCTTTGCACTTGGACCAATAGCCTTCTATTTCATCAATGTGATTAATGGTGTGACCCATTTGCAAGTAATCTCTGGCATAGTTCATAGGATCATACTGGGGCCTTAGGACATCATATGTTTCCAATTGAAACTTATTTGAGAATGCTTTCAAAACATTATTTTCATCAGATCGAGATGTACAGCTGTAGGCTCCAATAGTCATGGGGAAGTCATAGCCTTTCTTCCTGACACCTGCACAGATCAGGCTCACTTGGACTACTTTCCTCATCACTTCAACCAACACAATCATGCCATTAGGATATGTGGGTAGGTTCAAGGGGAAATCATCAAATCCAGCAAGACGAATATATGAGAAACTCAAAAATTGGATAAAATAACCCCCCAATTAGCTGATGAATGCCATGGGTTCTGGAGAAAATCTCCTTTCTGGGAAACCTTGAAACACCTTATATACTCTCATTGTGAATGCATCATTAACCTTGATATACTTAGTATAACTATTATGTAATTGAAAACAGGGAAAGAATTCATAACTTTTAACATCCTCAGGGAATTATAGCTAAGATATATAATAAAACCGAGGACATATAGAACTCATTTTGATGTTTAGCTCTATTTAGGGAATTTGAAAGATTTCCTCTTATGATGTGAGCCCAATAAATGAAATTATACTTGGAGCAAATCACCTGAACTAGGAAGAAATGGTGCTCAACAAAATTAAGTGCATCACTCTCACCTCTGATCCTGTGAAGCAATACCAAGATGTCTACAATTTCTGGCTTTAGGTTCGTGCTATATATTTTCTTAGGAAACTTTCCCTTGGCACTCCATGACTCTTGGAACCATGTTTTCATTATTTACTTCTTCAATACCATCTTCTTTGCTCCATACTCAGTGACCGCCCGACTATATGTCATCTCTGAGTATTCAACTTGCTCTAGAATATGAAGGGAGTTCTGGACAGAGTCTCGATCAATAGAGAGTAGCATCGTGTCATTGGGAAAAATAAATTGCCTTGTATCTAGATTATAGTGGGCTATGCATTCATGAAGAAGCTCTGGAGCTTCGATTGCAATAGGAAAGTCGGCTTTGACTAATCCACTCTCCTTCAGTTTCTCTATAATGGGATGTATTCTTTCCGCATTCAACCTGCTATGAAATCTCTACATGTCAAAGAACCTCAGAGAAGTATCTATGATTTTGTGCCATTCATAAGTGATACCATTCATCCCATCAAATCCCACCAATCTAGTGGCCATGCTTTGATTGATTTGATTCAGGAACCAGGAATCTATCTCATTAATATAAAAGCAAGGAACAACTATCGCCAGGGGTTTAATTCAAGAAATTTGACAAATAGACGGTAATTCTTGTTTGCAACACTTCATTGATTTTATAACTTCTAAATTTTTACCGTTAACGGCTGACTTCCCGCACCACATGAGTGAAAAGACTTAAGCATTTATGAAAAATTTCGTTATGAAGAAAAACGGCTTTATTTGAATTAATTACTTTACCTCTACGGCCCATTAAGAAACATCTTTTCGCTTTGGATAAGTATAACGGTAAATTTCTAGAGATAGCAGATAATTACTTTTCCGCTTCTCTTTTGGTGGTGAAATTCTTTTGGAGCACTCCCTACTCAGAAATCTACCAAGGAGGAATTTTAGCTTTTTACAATGCTAAAATGATATGTGACAGTTTTATCTGCTTTCTTTATGCCTTAAGTCTCCTCACGGGTTGATTTTTCTTCAGAAATCTTGCGTATAATGATATGACGGAAAATGCAGCCTGTGGGTCAAAACCTGCTTGTTGGAGTAGTGGAGAAGCTATTTTTTGCTTTTCCGCCGATAAGCTTTGATCGTAGATTATTTATCATTTGATCATTCCTCTGGCCCGTAGGGATTTGTTTTGAATGCAATAGTCTTTCTAGCCCCAAATTATCTATTTTCAACTTCCACTAACCGCTGAGACTTTTAAAATTGTTATCTACGGAAAATGCACTCTGCAGGTGGTTATCCGTCAAGGAGAAGCCCAGAACCAATTTTCCGCCAATGTGACAAAACGAAGTATTAAAGCTAAAAATTTCAAAATACATAAAATCAATGTTAGAAACCTCTGAATCGTGACCTTTATCGGATTTGGGACCTTAACCTACCCAATATGACATGATCTTTGATAAACCCCCCCCCCCCCCCCCCCCNATAACCCCCCCCCCCCCCCGGCTTACAAAGGAGAAGTCAATTTGGGAAATTCTGATAAAGGTCTCCTAGCCTAAAGGAGAACCTAGACTTAGACTCAAGACTTGCACAATGATTTCAAAACCATCACTATGCAAAAAAAACATCCATTTTTCTCTAAAGATATGCAGAGAAAAAATGGGGCAACATGGAGGATGCATATTTATCTTCAAAGGAGATATATCCATCTTATCCATCATTAAAATGTTGTAATTTTAAAATGTATATCTTGCATAATTTATTTTCTTTTATCTAGATAAAATAAAAGAGAAATGTATTCATAACATAAGAATCATAGCACATAAGTAAGCTCTACAACTTCCCAATCACTTGAATTCTTACTTCCCGCTCAAAAAAATTTAAATTCTTTGAGTACATGGTTGCAAATTTTGGAGTGAGCTCTGCCCCTTTACATCTTGACCCTCCCCTCGATATAGAAAAAAAACATTGGTGTCCTTTTGGCCTGTTTCTGTGCACATAGATTTGAGTGACTCTTTGGATACATCCAAAACTTTGTCTGGGGACTCTGCCAACAAAATTGATGGTGTGAAAAATGTTGGAGGGGTTCCAGAGTCAGATTGGAAAGGTACCGTAGTCCATGGGATTCAAGATAATTCTTTGGGTTTCATTCTTCCAAATATTTTCCAATTTGAGGAAGGGACAAAAATTTGCCTTCCAAATGCTATTATGGACTAGAATGTGTGCTCCATGCATTTTTATCTAGTTGGAAAATTATTTTCCTTATGACCAACGATTGACCTTGTTCGCAGATAGAGTGCAACTCACTAGAAACTGAAGGGTAGTATCTCCTTTTTTTCTATGTCAGGGGGACTGTTTATGCTCCAGTTTATGGATGAGGAGGATCTTTATTTTTTCCTCTTTGGTTCATGGACCTATGGGAAAAAAAATTTATCCCCGCCTAAATGGAAACCGAGGTTTGATCCCTATGTTAAACTTAATAGGATGAATTTGGTCTGGGTTCCTATGCCTAGCCTTTTGCTTGAATTTTGGGATGAGCAAGTTTTTTATTGGTTTGGAAATTCCTTTGGCCAATGTGTCACTATGGAATTTGTTACACTGGTGAAATCTAGTTTAGTGTTTTCCCACTTTTGTGTTAATGTGTCTATTAATAAATCTCTCCCTAACTTTATCACTTTAAAGTCTAAATGGGGGAAATGGACTCAATCTTTAGTCGAAGAAAATGACACTCTTTACTACCAGAGATGTACCAAGCTTGGCCATGTCATTGCAGATTGTAAAGATCCATTATTAAAATAACCCAAGCTAAAGGAGAAGTGCTCTTCCCCCTCAATTTCTAGGGATAAATTGCAAGAGACTCAAACCCTTAATGATTTTGATGATTAACCCTTTACTAAGGGTATTCTTGAGATAATGAAATCCCCAGGCCCCTTTGTGTAGGAAAATTTAAATAGAATGAAAGTGTTTCCACCCATGGTCTCACAAAGGAAGGGGAAATACCTCTTTCTGTGAGTAAATGTATTCTTTCATTAATTGATCAAGTCAGTTCTGGGGAGGTGACTTTGAAGGAATACATAAACACCTCTAATTTATTAGATCTGACTAATAATGATGGTATAGAAAGTAACTCCATAGTAACAAATTTATCCTTTGGAGTCACGTTGGATGAGGCTGGTGGATCTAGAAAAAAATAGAAGGAATTAGGGGAAGTGACCACTAACAAGATAAAAATAGCTCATGATACCTTAAGCACAATCACCCAACAAATCCTCTCCATTGAATATTATACTTATGAAGTTATCAAATATGTGATTCTCACCCCAGAGACTAAACCCTCCTATTAGATCGCATTCTCTGATTTCTCTGGAAAAGATGATTGGAAGACTCAAAAGAAGAAAACAAGAACTAAAAAATTAAATTTGGGGATAGAAAAAAAGGTTGGAAAACCTTCAGAAAGGGTGTCAAGACACAAAGCTATAGCCAGGAAAATTTCCAATGGGAGGAAATTGACCTTGGATGCTAATACCTGAAATAAGAAATGAAGCTCTTATCATGGAACATGAGGGGACTAAATAGTACTAGAAAGAACTTTACTCTTAAAAAATATATTATGGACTTAAAAATAGATGTTATTTTACTACGGGAAGTGAAGATGTCCAACCAAAAGTTTTCCTTGGTTGCTAAAAAACATGTCCTAGTTCCTCTTACTACATTAGTGAGGTTGATGGAGCTTCAGGGGGGTGGCACTATGTGGAACCCAAATAAGGTGGAGTGAAAATATTATGTGTTCTCCCATAGTTACCTTGTGATGAACTTCAAACTTGGCAACTGCACCTGGCCCCTGTATAATATCTATGCTCCTAATACTTAGGTTGGCAGAAAATTGGTGTGGGATGAAGTCTCTTCTCTTATTCTATAGGAAAAGAATGCTTTATTGGGCATATGCACATATGTATTGGAAGATATATTAGTTATATGTGTTTTCATTTATGTCAACATATTTGTTGAATAGTTTGGTCATAACTTGGACATTAGTGCAATATGCTCAAAGGTCTAGTGAGGTAAGGTTATTGCAGATAAGTGGTTGCGAACATCAAGATATGTTGAAGAGATTTTTTACTTGGTCTATGTCAAGTCATAAAGGTGTGCATGAAGGTTTTGATGAGTTATGAGGCAATATGTGGTGACTTGTATTTCCAGTTGTTCAAGAAGGGGACAATGTGTCAAAAAAAGGTTTGGTGTGCACGTTCAAGTGGATATTTTTCTCTGCACATCTAGGTGGATGTATGGGACATCTGGAGGTATTCTCAATTCATAATTTTTGTGGTCCATATATTCGCAAGAAATTTTTTAGTTGTCTCAGAGAGTATTAATAGTGTGCTTGAGGTTCGACATAAGAGATGCTGACAAATATGATGAGTTGGATGGGTGTGGATGTTTTTTTGGTATTTAGGATTCATGTGGATGTTTTTGGATTGTGTGCAAGCTGACTTGGTGGTCCACATCGATTATGGTGTTCATATTTGAAGGTTTTTTAGTTAGTGCTAATATTCGTTATGTTCTTGGCTGACTTGATTAGTAAAACATTTTATAGATGTCGAGGTGTGATTTATGGAACATGTTATGAGATCGGGGTTGTTGATAAGGATCATTTTTATCATTTGGAAGTCAAACATGAATTTGAATTGTTAGTTTTTGTGCATGGATTTAGATTTTGAAATGAAGGGTGAGCTAACCTTGTCTATTTTTCAAGGTTGATGAATTGGATATAAATAGGAAAAAATTATGTGGCGCAAAGGCGTTGAATTGCTTGGAGAGAAAGTGTGGAGATGTGTAGAGGGTTGAATCACTCATCTGAAGGTGGAAGAGAGTATTTGAATAGAGATCTGAATGTGATTCATTGGAACTGACCTAGGCATAGGTTAGATGTCGTTATATAGTTCAAAAATCTTAGATTGATCATTGTAGTGCTTGTAAGGCAGTGAGCCTTCTATAGGGTTGTAGTTGTTTTGTATTTGAGAAGTGATCTCTAGGCAGTGTGCCTGAATGCATGTGCATTCCCATTTGTAATATGTGTTATACTTCTAACAAGGTATAGTTAATATTGTGGGTCTTCATCCTCACTGTGTTTTTTCCCCTGACAGTATTTTCAAGATTTTAAAAAATTGTTTCAAGTGTTTTGGATGTGTTTTTTGATTTATGCCTGCATGATTAATCATTAAGATCAGATATATTGGTTTTAAGGTTTTGAAGTTTGAAGATTTCGAACAATTGATTCACCTCCCCCCTCTAAGTTTTTCACTTCCATATTTCCTACATGCTCTTTATATGGTGGCAGGATATTATAATTCTCTTATGTTCCCCTCAGAAAAAGGGAGTTTTGGTGGATTCTAATGACAATATGAATGACTTATTTAACTTCATTAAAATAACAGGACTTCTGGATCTAGATATTTTTGGTGATCCATTCACTTGGTCCAATAATCGTAAGGGTAATCATTTGATTCAATTAAATATTAATATATTCCCAGTCTCAACCTGTTGGGACTTGGGATACAAGTCTCCTCTCAGAGCTCTTCATACAACTATTCTAAACCACAACCCTATTCTCCTTCACTGGGCAGAAAAATCCTTCTCTGGTCCCCTCCCTTAGAGTATGAGATTATGTGGGCCTCCCATCCCAAATTCAAAGATTGTATTCAAAAGTGTTGGAACTCCCGTATCCAAGGATCTACAATATATAAGATCTCTCAAAAGTTGGATCTTACTAGAAAAGAAGTCAAAGGGTGGAATAAATCAACCTTTGGTGACATTTTCAATAAAAAAAGGGAGATAGGCTTTAAATTGGATAACATCCAAAATATGATTGGTTTTGGAAACTTATCTCAATCCCCTGCATGAAGAGGAGGGAGGTTGAAGAAGAAAATGGAGTGAAAACCTTAGTAAAAATGAAATTTACTGGAAATAGAGATCAATGATCCAATTGTTGAAGGACGGGGATAGGAACTCAACTTATTTCCATAGGACTGCAAGTAGGCACAAAAAGAGAAACACTATCAAATGTTTTTTGAATAAGCTTAATCAAGAAGTCATTGATGATGCTAAAATTGGAGAGGTGGTCTCTCACTACTTCATCCAAAATTACCCAGACAATGTTGGTGACCATTCTAGGGATTTAGAGGCTAGACTTTTAAATCATCTCCCAACTACCATTCAGAAGGAGGATAATAATCAACTTCTTGCTCCTATTTCTAAAGATGAAGTCAAGCCTGATGTGTTTGAAATGGGTGCCTATAAAGCCCCTGATCTTGATGGGTTTCCTCATAGAGTTTTTCAAGAGTTATTGGATATAGTCAGATATGATTTTACTATGGCTACTAGAGGTTTTCTAAGTATAGGAAAATTGCTAAAAAAGATGAGCAACACATTCATTGCTCTAGTCCCTAAAATCCAGGACCCAAAGAGAATGATTGAATTCAAGCCTATCAGTTTGTACAATATAATCTATAAGATATTTTCTAAAGTACTAGTCAATTAGTTCAATCCCTTATTGGATAAATTCATTAGTAGAAGTCAAAAAGGCTTTGTCCTAGGTAGACAAAATCTAGATGTTACCATCTCCACTCATGATATTATTCACTCAATGGAAAAAGCCATATTTTAGGTATGGCTTTTAATTTAGATATCTCTAATGATTATAATAGGGTTAAATGACACTTTTTGTATAAAGCATTGAGTAAACTGGGGTTCAGTGGAAGATTGATTGGGATTATTAGGGAATGTATGCAAATTGTCTAATACTTGGTCCTAGTGAATGGTGTTCCTTGGGGTTTCTTCAAATTTGGGAAGGGAATTAGGCTTGGTGACCCCCTTTCACCCTACCTCTTTATCATGGTTTTGGAAGTGTTAGGTAGGAACTTTCTAACTTTGGGCCTTGTTGATCCCCTTTTTAGGTCCTAAGACCTAAATAAGGGAGGTCAAGGAGTTATGCGGGAGTGGGACGGGGTGCACCCTTTAGAATGACCTCTGGGATTTTAGTAGTTGACTCTTTGTAAGTGGTATTTCAGAAAAAGGAAGAGGGAAATGTTTTAAAAAAAATCTGAGCTAATGGGAGGAAAAATGCCAAATCAAAACTTTTTGAGATGGGTTGAGAATTTGTAAGATGGTAATTGCAGGAGTTTGACCATTATGGTTAGAGTCTTATGCCTTCATTCAATCATGACACGGTGCACCACATACCCTTCATTTTTGGTAGGAGAACAAGAAGAAAAATTCATCAAACATAGGGCTCACACATTCATATCCTGTTGTGGGAAGCATCTGCAAGGATCAAAATTAAGGCACAAAACCCCTAAAGAAAATGCAAGTCTCCTCAACAAAGGACATGATATACGACACTATCTCAAAATAGACAGAAATAGTTCATATAAGGGTTGAAATAAAAGACCCCACTTCCTAAAATCAATCTTCCTGAGGAGAAGGTTGTAAAGGATACAAATCATCTCTCATTCTAGATGCATTGTAAGGAGAAAAATACTTTCATGACCACAAGTGCACCCACATAAATCAGCTAGATCAAACCTATAAAGATTCAACACATGACACAATGATTAATAAAAACAAAAAGACACCTAGTATATATTCACCATGATTTATTAAGAGAAAACATTACAAGGAGAGAGAGAATGATTTAGAAAATAAATGCTAGAGTATGTGCCCTAGGTCAATTGGCCATAGAGTCTTGTTCTCAGAAAATTAAAACCTCTACAAATAATATAGGGTATTTCCTTGCCTTTCGAACCTAATTCCAACATTTCCAACATCTTTTTCTTACAAAATTATCAAGTTTTATAGAATAACCCTCGATCGATATGATCATAGAATGCTTAATTTTTTTGTCATCAATCAACGTGCCAAAGAATTCAGCACGGATCAATTGATTTTTGGTGTTGCAAGAGAATTTAATATTCTAATTTTTTGATCACAACATGCCTACTAGGTGGGCTCAAAAGGAAGAATCATGGTGATTTGATCATAATTAATCATGATTGCATAGGCCAATCTGAATGGCATGTATGGAACAACTGTCTAGAATGTTGTTGGTCATGGTGGCTCATATGCAGGAGAAAAATTCATTTAATTTGCATTGGTGGGTCCTTTGAGTGTGGGTGTCCTGGAGACACGTGGTGAGTTGGCAGAACTTGGAGCCCGAGGACATCCTTTATAGAGCGGTGTAAAACTTTGACAGGTTGATGCATGTCAGGTCATGTCAAAACATTATCACTACACATGCAGGTGCAATCTTATGGTCATAGTATGAACACGGGGAGTGTTGAGGTAGTCAGTGTAGAAGAATTTTATAGGCCTATGTAGAAAAATCTAGGGAGTCAAAGATACCTCCACACTATCCCTTCAGTTCTGCAATAGTTAATTGATGATACTTTTCTTTTTTGAAGATCTTATGTTATGGAGAAAAGGAGTGGAAATATATCCTTCTAGACTAGGCTAAGGTTTTTGGCAAATGTATCAATTAATAAAAATAAATTTTTTATTTCTTTAATACCAAAATGGATTTGCAGATTAAGATCAAGGATATCCTTGGCTACTAATGCACCACTCTTCCATGTACCTATTTATCCCCCCTACTATTAAAGAGGTCACCCCTACTTTTTGGAATACTATTCTAGAGATAATCCAAAACAAATTACAAGTTGTAAGGGTAAGCTCCTAAGTAGTGCAGGAAAACTCTAATTACTTTATACCTCCCTTCAAGGTATCCTGGTCTACTTTCTATCCCTCTTCAAAATTTTAGACACTATGGCAGAGAAGCTTGAACTAATTCAAAGAACCTTCCTCTAGACTGGTGTGGAAGACAAAAATAAATTGGCTTTAGTCATCTGGGATATTGTTTGCAGACCCAAAAACTAGGGAGGGATTAGGATTAGGAAATTGACAAACTTGAATAAAGCCTTGATCACCAAAATTGGTTGGAATATTTCTCTTGATAGAGATGATTGGTGAAACATTATGAAGCCCAAGTATCTCAACCAAGTTAGCTTCCACAAAGCCCTGGGCTTGAATGGATTCTTAGCAGGGTCAAAAATTTGGAACTACAATTTAAAATATAGAACTCTTATCAAGGAAGGTTTAAAATGGAAATAGGCAATGGGAGGTTGAACGGATTTTGGGAAGACTGGTGGACTAGAGATAAACTTCTTACTAAGAATTCAATTTTCAAATTTCTCATGGAAATGGTGAAGACCTCCTTTGCAATCTATATTGTTGATTATATCATTCCTTAGAAGAAATGGAAAGCTTTGGCACAAAGCTATAAGGATAGACCAGATCTCCTCCCTAAAGTTGTTGAGCTCTAGAATATGATTAATGAAACTAAGATCCCTCTCTTTCCTGAGGAAGACAAATTTGTTTCGACGAGAAACCATAACAGATTTTTTTCAGTCAAATCTTCTTACAATATGCTGCCAAAATATGATGGGGACCCTAACTGTTGGCAGAAGGTTTGGACCTCACAACTTATACCAAAGATCAATTTATTTTTGTGGGCCTCCCATACACTGTCAATTATGAAACATCTCTTCATACACTGTCAATTTGCTTTACAAGTTTGGAAGGGTATCTTTCAAAAACTTGGTCAATCTTGGATGCTCAACAGGAATATTGAGCAATTTATCTTTGACTGCAGATGCCCATTGAACCACCCTATTATAAGGCATCTTTGGCAGCAACCCCCCCATTTTTGTTGGTGTATTTCAAAAGAAAGGAACAATCAAATCTTTAGAGACTCTGACAATACTATGGGTAATGTGCTCATGATATTAGATAACATTTATGTCAGTAATCGGAAACCCCTAGCTTCTCCCCAACTAATTGGGATTGTATGCTTACAAATAAATGGAAATTTCTAGATGCTTTTTATAGGTTTGATAATTCCAAGAGGCTTTCTAGGAGCAACACTAAATGGACACCTCCTTGACCCCCTTGGTACAAACTGAATTTTGATGGTGTTGCAAGACAAGGTAAATTTGGATGTGGTAGATTCATAAGATACCAAAAGGGTGAACTAATTATTGTTTATAAATGCAAATTAAAAGATTCTACTAGTAAAAAGGAAGAGGGAATAGCCTTGCTTTGGGGTCTCAGAATAGCTTTATCAATTAGAATTAGTTCAATTGAAATTGAAGGCTATTCTAGGCTGATAATCTAAGTGACTAAAGGTATAATGATAGCTGGTTGGATTGTGGAGGGAATCTTAGAGGATGCTAGATCTCTTCTGACAGGGTTCAAATATGTTACTATACAACATTTCTATAGATAGGGAAACGTATTTTCTTATACTATGGTTTCTATGGTCCTGGTTATTGATGGATTAAGATGTTGGAGGGAGGATTGATGCTTACCCTCTAACATGAAGTCCCTACTAAGGAATGAGAAAACCTTGAGAATGGTTCATAATAAAAGTTAATAAACTATTTTTTGTGGTCTTTTGTGGAGTATTTTGGTCATGCTCTACAAAAATAGTGGGGATATACATTTGAAAAGTTATTTGTTCTCCTTTCAAATTTTGAATTGCATGACAGGGCCTAACATTGAATACTCACATTTCCAACTTGTGTCCTCATTCTCCTAAGGTGTGTAGACATGGCCTACATTTGATCACATTAGTACCAATAGGCATCTTTTTTGTGAAAGAATATTTTATTTTAATATCGGATCGACAGATTTTGTAAGATTACATAATCTATCCAAAATCCATGTCTTTTATTTTCACAATGGTCACAGACTGTTCACACGTGGGGGATACCATTTTGGAGATGGATGTGGAGGCTGGAATGAAAAATTATGAGTACACTAATTACCATTATTATTATAGGCTCAAAAGTCTTTTTTATTTATCAATTTAAATTTGGGGTTTCCACATATCAAAATTTATGCTCAGGTTTTTTATGTCATGGGAGGGAACAAAGTGTGCATTGAGCCTAATAATCCTGATGACTTAAAGGAAAAATATGATAGTTTGGCATATTTTTAAATAAGGGGGTTCGACTCAGTTTATTGAGAATTTTATGGGGCGTGACACAAATCTCTCTCTACAATATGTGTCTTAATGGGCTGATAGGAGTGTCGATGGGTGACATTTCTTTTGAAGTCAATGAGGTGGTTATAGCCAAGTCTACTAGTCTCTTGACAACGGGGAGAAAATATAAGAAAACTAGTACGGTCTCAAATGTTGAAAGCCTAAATAAATTTTTTTCAAGATGGTGAAAATCTCATTAAGCTGTGTGGTGGTTACGATCGTGAGCAACTTCCTGAACCATGGGACCAAGTGTGTTTGATGGTTATGAATTATTTTACTCTTGAGCGTAGATTTGGAGTTTATTATTTTTATCACATGCCTATCCTAAATCACTTCAAAAACCATAATGTCATTTCCTTTTCATTATTTCTTCTCCATACTTTGGAGAAATTTTTTAACGAAGTTATTGTGTCAAGAAACTAGGGCAAGAAGATGACTCTCATACACCAAGGTCTTATTCTCAGGATTTACCACTTTCACCTTTCCCTATGTCCCCCAAGACCTATCACTTTCTAGGATACCCCTTGTCTTCTCTACCCCCTCATATTATACCATCATGGATACAACCAACCCTAGTAAGAAAAATGTCTTAAGAACCCTTCTTTGAAAGCCCGTAATGGTTCTCCTAGTACCCCTCCCAAAACTGTTGCTGAAGATAAGTCAAAGGAGAAGAAAATAAATGACCCTCCTCTCAAATTAAAGGATAGGACCCCTAAAAAGGATAAATTCAACATACAAGAGATTTATTCCAACATAAAATCTATTGAGGAAACCAACACCCCCTGCTGGTCTATGAGACTGGCCACTAAACCTATGAAAAAGGAGAAAAATCTGAAAGAAGAGTGAAAATATGAAGAGCTTTGGGAGAGTGAAAATAATAAAAAATTAGAAAAAAACTATTCAAAGGGAATTTTTATCTGTGACAGTTGGCAGGTCCTCCCATGTTTCTGAAAGTCTCAAAATTGAATCCCTCAACCTCATCCAAAATTTGAGACTTGAGGATAATGTTAAGTCACCTATTGTTGGTAAGAAAAAGACTCCTCTCAGTGTGGAATATAGAAAATGTCAGGCCAATTGGGAGAAGATGAGAAAATTTAAGAAAAATAATTACAGTTATGGATAAGAAGCTTCAAGACATCTCTCGCTTTGTGTTGAAAATTATGCATATCTTGCCTACCATCTAATGACTATTGCATAAGAATATGCTTGGCACAAAGGACAATGAGGATGGAAATTACAAGGAGCTTTACAATTTCCTTACGTAGGATTGGGCGATGAGGACGCTCAACAAAATATGCAAACAAAAGGGTGCCTATGAATTTGGTCCTTTTTTCCTTTTTGCTCTATTACTAAGACCCATGTGACCTTGCTTTAAAATCTATTTTTATTACTGGAATTGTTATGTTTTGTAGCGATAGTTTATTCTAGTATGGCCCTAAGTGGCCCTGTTCAAAGAATCTTATTACTATTTTGATTAGTACAGTAGATGTTGGTAGTGTTAGTAGTATTTACTATGACCACAAATATTGTTCTCTTTTAATTGTGTTGAAGATAGTGTGATTGTTTTTATGTTTATTTAGTGTGTTATTAATGTGCTGAAATTTTTATTTTTACAAACAAGTCTTTAACTTTTTATTCGTATCCTCGAGTGTGGGAGATCCTTCTTCATATTAAACAAATCATGTTTGACATCCACCATCCAATCCATGAATCCCTTAATACAAACTTAACCATGGAGGGTATCCTTAAATTCCTACACTATGTTGTCAATGTTCTGCATCTACTCTTTAGCTTCCCAAAATGTACATGAGATATATTTGACAAAAATCCTCAGCACTTTGAAGTAGGATGTTCGCATTTTCCCCCTCTCAAATATTTTATCTTTTTTCTTGTATATTTTGATAACCAATTTAATAACACCCAGCAAATCCATGGGTAGACCCACTTCTTTTGTCTCAAAAATTGCTACCTTGAGGAGTTGGTTAGGGATACTTGTCTTTATTATCCATAAAATGTGAAGATAAACATCCCAAATAAAAAGTATTTCCTCTATGTCCATCCCTTCATCTTCTCCTTTAATTATATATTGTACAAAATTTTCATTTGGCTGGCAATGGATTAGTAGAGGGTCAAAACTCAGCTCCTTATCATGTCCTCAGCCATCTCTTCAATATCTCTCCACCATTCTACTACTACTAGTAAAAAGTATTTTGATCTTGAACATTGACCCCCTGTATCTAAGGTTACTTGTACGCTATATGAAGGGGATAACGAATCAATTTTTCCTATCAATTGGTGTACATACTTGTTTAGCTCCTTAACCTAGGACAAGAGCTCTTCTTTAGTATTTTCATCTTTCTACCTTCTCTTAAAAGTGGTCATGACAACCTCCCATAAAATACTCTTATCTTCCTCCCTTGTAGGTGCCCTCATGTCAACCTCATGCATAGGGTAATATTGTTCTAGCATATATTTTTCATGCTTATCTACCAAAGGGACTGCAACTTGGGTCTTCCAATGCCCCTAGCATTTGTTGCAACTTGCAAGATATTTTTTCCTTTCTTTATATCTCTACAACTTTGAAGGTCTCATCTAACATTGTAAAATCCTAAATTTCAACCTCCTTATAGATCATTTTTCATTTATGTACAATCTAGGATAGCTATATTAGAGTAGTACTTACAGTGGCGTGCCCATATGTTCCCATCTCCAATAAGTTTTCTTCCCCTTCTCCTTCTTCCTCTTGTCTTGGAGGGTATTCATAATCCATAGGTGAAGATTCCTGATGCCTTTCTTCATGCCTCCACTCTTCTTCTTCTTCCCCCTTATCCATCTTTTCTTCTAGAGAGAGAGGTTGTACCTTTTTGGGAATTTACTCCTTTTTCTATTTTGGAGATTTTGATGGCACTTCCTCTTCTTGGGGAGCCTTAGGAGATTTCTACATAGGGATGTCTTATTTTTATTAAAATAAAAAATCTATCTCTCCAAGTATTAGATATAGATCAGCATCTTCCTCTTATTTATTTCATCAAAATTGAAAGAGATACCTTTTGTTCCCTCTTCATCTCCTATATGAAGAACATCCACTAGGGGAGTCTTCTTCTATCAAATTCTCTTTTGTTGTAGGATTTTCTTTCTCTTTCTCTGCCTCCTCCATTCCACCCACATCAACATCAATATCATCTTCTAATTCCATAGTAATAGGAGGTGGTTTTCTCTCCATTTTTTCTTGTTTGGAGTGAATTTCAGGTGGGTCATAGATTTCTCTTGAGAAGGAGGCCCTATAGCACTTTTAGGGGGATCTTGAATTTCAACTGCCCTTATTTGTATTTCTCCTTTAGAGGGGTACTTCTTCCTTAGTTTTATTCGTCATTTTGAGGGAAATTCTTCCTCTTCCTCCTATTCTTCTATTATCATTGCTATCCTTTGACTCTTTATTAATCTCTTATACTAATGAGCAGGATCCCTAGGCATAGTCTTATTGTTGATCTTAATTTAGATGGGCCTAATCTTTGGTTGGGAGGAGGAGGAAGAAGAATTAGCATTGTATCTCTCTAAATCATAAATTTGGATTAGATTTTGAAATAGGAGAATGCTCAAATCAAATAACTGAACACAAAGGCAAATTCGGTCATGCGAAGAAGATAAAAACTATTCAGTTGGCTAAAGAGATAAACAAAGGGGAGCAACTCTAGATTCAAATAATTTTAGTAACAAAACCACTAGCCAGGTAACCTAATGCTCAAATGCACCCTTCTTTTTATGTTTATTTATTTTTCTTGCAATAGACTTGGACATAATATTGGAAGCTATAATTGAAACAATTATTACATTGTCATTGATGTCAAACCTTAACTGGTAAGACAATTGCTATCTTGTAAAGTGTCATATCAATTTATTGATGAAGAAGATCTGAAAAAGAGGAGATAACAAGAAGACCTAGAAAAATTGTTGAGTTATGTGAAACTACAATGGGTACTTGATTAGATTGCACCTTGACAATGTAATATATTGTTTATCTTTAACAACAAGTGAAGATTGGAAGACTAAAAGTTTAGTCTTGACCGAGTAACAGAGCAGAAGATTAAGGAACTTATGTTTGTGTTGAGTGATGTGAGTGTCAACCGAGCACCAATATATTCTGATAAAATATGGTGTTGAAAGAGCATCATTATTTATCGAGTGTCGGTAATTACCGAGTTATCTAGTGATGACCAAGCGAAAGAACACAATGATGACCGAGTGTCAGTATTTTAAAAGTTTGAGAAGATTTGAGATACCAAACGACATAGTTAGATTCTTGGGATATGTTAATGTATTTAAGATAAAGATGATCATTGTGGAGAATTAAATGAGCATTTAATATATGTTTAACCATTTTTATGTATGGATTCAAGAAGGATTTTTGAGATGTATTCTACAAGGTAGAAGGAGAACAAAACGTTGGAAGGATTTGTTGGATCTGACCAAACCCAAAGATCTGCAGTGATGATTAAGCGGTGATAGATCAAGATACCTAATCAGAGAGGTATAAGTTTAACCTAATTATAGGTTATATTTGTGGAGGTTAATTAAGTTGATTGGAAAATCTAAGCATAAGGCAGAGAAGGATGATAAGAGTAGTATAGGACTGCACAGTGGTGATTTCTTGATGGATTTCCACGAAGATCTAAGTGATAGAGATGACAATGGAGGCCAGTCAGTGAATTAGCATTTGAGCAAAAGTGGATCTGTATTTGCAAAGTGAGTTGTATGTTTCAAATCACTCTAATGTTACTTTCTAACCATTGTATCAGTCAAAATCCTTTTAATCAAGGTTGACCATAACACTCATATTGTAAATCCTTTATCAAGGTGACATTATAATGGAATGATATAAGTCCTCTAACAAGGCTCACTTTTAATAGGGTGATTAAATCCTTTAACAGGGTCACATTTAACATTGTGTATTCTATCCTTTAATAGGGTTGGTTCCTCACAGAGCTCACTTCAGAATAGTGAAAATTGGTAGCATGTTACTGGTGGTTTTTCCCATATTTGGTTTCCACGTTAAATCCTAGTGTCATACTTGTGTGTGTGTTATTTGATGTTTTGTACTACTAAGATTTTTATATTCTGCAAGTTGATTACTTTAGGACAGTGGATTGAAAGTTTATGTTACTAATTATATGCGATAGAGCAAGTGGATTGTTCAGTAGATCTAAGTTGGTTTAAGTATTTCAAAGTTCAATCAGCACTTATGGACCTAAGAATAACTGATTCACCCCCCCCCCCCCCNTTCCCCCCCCCCCCCCCCAATTATTCTAAATCATTCTAACAATTGGTATCAAATTATTTTGGTTCTTGTAGAGAAATTTTTTAAGGTACTTGAAGCTAAAGATCAAGATGTATAAAGAGGAGGTACCGAGGCTGAACAAGGAGAACTTCCCTGCATGGAAAATTTTGATGAAGCTACACCTAGATGGAATTGGAGAAGCAACAAAATACTATGTGTAAAATGATTACATAAATTTTCCTATAATTTTTACAGCTCAACAGATAATAGAAAAGTAGGAACACAATCAAGCAATGTTGGAAAATGCATCAACCCTAAGTTATCTTAAATTTGAAGACATAAAAGACTGTAAAACTGCAAAAGAAATGTGGGACACACTGGCCGCTATCTATGGAGGTGATAAAAATGTACTAAGAGCCATATCTGAATTCTTGAGAGGTAAGTTTGATGAAATGAGAATGTTAGATGGTGAAACTATTGTTCAATATTGCATCTGAGTTAAGGAGGTTGTGAATTCTATTAGAGGAGCTAATGGAACTATTGATGATGATACTATTATTAGCAAGGTATTGAGAACCCTACTTCCTATTTATTCTATTAGTGTATCTTCTATACAAGAACTGAGATGTACTCCTGGTAACAACTTAACTCTAGAAGGTTTAGTTGATAGACTTACTACTTTTGAGTTATCAAATTTTGATAATTTCACCCATCACAATGTTGATTCTACATTCAAATCACAATTGACTCTTCATAAATCAAAGAAAGGAAAAGAAAGACATGTGAATAGTGACAATGACACTTTTGATGATGATCTTCATGAACTTGAGGTACTTATGGCTAGAAGACTACTGAGAGGGAAAGGAAAATTCAAAGTTAAACTTCCTATAATCTATTTTTCATGTAACAAAGTTGGCCATATTGCAGAAAGATGCCCTGACAGAAATGACAAGGATGAAAGAAGAGAAAGCAATTAAAAAGACAAAAGAGAAGACAAATATGTCAAAAGGTGGAAGGACTATAAAGAAAAAGGTAAGAAATCATGTTATATTGTTGAAGAAGAAACTGACAGTGAATCTGATAAATCTAATGACAATGATATACAATTTTTTTATGTTGTTATGAAAGATTATTCTGATGAAGATGAGAAAACTGAACTTATTTCATATATGATTAAATATGATAGATGGATAATTCATATTGGTTTCTCACATCACATGACTAGTGATAAAAGTAAGTTTGAAACCTTAAATTATTGCAAAGGTGGTAGTGTTAAGTTTGGTAATGATAAACCATGTCTTGTGAAAGGAAAAGGATCAATAAAATTGACTAATAAGATCACATGTGACAATGCTTATTGGGTTTAAGTTATGAACTATAACTTGTTGAGTGTTTCTTAGTTGAACACTTCTAGATATCGAATTGAATTCCATCACAAGAAGGCTAAGATCTTTGATGCTACTTGTGAACTAATTGGAAGTGGAGAACAAACATGAGGTAATTTTTTCTATCTAGATCTATCTAGTGAGACATGTTTGTTTGTACAATATGATGATGTATGGTTATGGCATAAAAGGTTGTGTCATGCAAACTTTGACAATTTGGTAAACATTAGTAAGATGAAAAGAGTAAGAGGGTTACTAAGATTGAAGAAACCTGATAATTTTATGTGTAAGCAATGCCAGTTGGGCAAAATGACAAAGTCTAATTTCAAGAGAAAAACCTATACTTCTGATGATGTTTTGGAATTGGTTCATACTGACCTTTGTGGACCTATTGGTGTGCAAAGCTACTGTGGTGATAAATATTTCATACTGTTTGTTGATGATTACTCTAGAATTATGACTATAATGTTTCTCAAAGAAAAATCTGATGCTTTTTAGTTATTTAAGTGGTATTTGGAAAATTTTGAAAAAGAGACAGGTAAGAGCTTGAGATGTCTAAAATCTGACAGAGGAGGAGAGCTTGTATCTAGATAGTTCAACTTATTCTATAATGATAGAGGAATTAAAAGATAGGTGTCTACTCTAAGGACTCCCCCACAGAATGACATAGTTGAGAGAAGTAATAGATCAATAATGGATTGTGCTAGAACACTGATGATAGAGAAGAATGTTTCACAAAAGTAGTGGAGAGAAGTTGTAAGTACAACAGTCTATACCTTGAACCAAATACAAGTAAAGAAAGGTATTGATATTACACCTTATAATTTATGGTATGGCTATGTACCTAATGTAAAATACTTTAAATTTTTTGGAAGAAAATGTTATATACTGAAGGATAATACAAATGTAAAACTTGATGCTAAAAGTAATGAAGGCATATTCCTAGGTTATTCCACTAAGAGAAAAGTGTATAAGTGTTTGAATTCTAACACTAACAAAGTTGTGGAAAGTGTAAATGTTAGAATTGATGAATATGCATAAAATAATGAAGTTGAATGCAAGCAAGAACCTAAAGATTACATATCTTTTGTTTACATGAATGAAGGAGATCCCAACAGTTTACCTGAACCAAAAAAAGAAGCTACTGAGCAATAGAATGGTGTTGTCGAGCAACAACAAGAAACTTTTGAGTCACAGAAAGATGTTGTCGAGCATCAGGAGGTAACTACCGAGCAATCAAAAGAGGAAGTATAGACACAAAATGAACCTAAAATGAATTTGCATGGTGAATCTGAAGAACAAGAGCAAGAGGAAAGGAGACTAGAGCCTACACTAGCTAAATATGTAAGAAGATATCATAAACCAGACCAAATCATTGGAGAAAAAGATTTAGATTTCATGAAAAGAAGAAAATTGAAAAATTAGACATGTTTATTATTTGGATTTGAGCCCAAATCTGTGAAATATGCTTTGGATAATGAATATTGGATACAGGCCATGAATGAAGATATTGAGAAAATAGAGAAGAACAAAACCTAGACACTAGTACCTAGACCAAAGGACAAGAATGTTATTGGAACCAAGTGGGTATTTAGAAATAAGTTGAATGAGCATGGAGAAGTCATAAGAAACAAGGCTAGACTAGTATGCAAAGGATATGTACAAGAAGAAGGCATTGACTATGGTGAGACGTTTGCCCCAGTTGCTAGATTGGAAGGAGTTATACTCTACTGGCTTATGCAGCTTACAAAGGATTCAAAGTATACCAAATGGATGTCAAATCAACATTTCTGAATGGAATACTGGAAGAAGAGGTATACATTGAACAAGCTGAAATATTTTTTGATTCAAGCAAGAGGAATATAGTCTGAAAACAACATAAAGTGTTTTATGGATTGAAGCAAGACCCTAGAGCATGGTATGAAAGAATACATAATTACTTAGTCAAAATTGGTTTTACAAGGACAAATGACTGTTAGAAAAAATGAGATGGGGGGGGGGGGGGAATCAGTGGCCTCAANCTGTTAGAAAAAATGAGATGGGGGGGGGGGGTGAATCAGTGGCCTCAATAATTAATCCAATAAACCTATAGTTATTTTCAGTCCTACAAGATTTATGCCTTTAAATGATATTATCAAATAACTACTACACGAAGTTCACTTTTTATCCTTATACTTAAGCTTTACCGATTAGTAGCCTAGTATTTACCGAAATACAGTAAACAACTTAGTGTTTATCGATCATCCTATTTTAGTAATGTGTAAAGAAAAAAATCAAAGCAATGAACCATATACACATTTAACACATGGATTTTTAATGTGGAAACATTGTTAGGGGAAAAACCACTTGGGACTGGTAACCCAAAATTTTCACTCTTCTGAAGTGAGCTCGATGAAGAGCCAACCCTGTTAAAGGTTACAAACACACTATTAAGTGCGACCTTGTTAAAGGATTTAAATATAATATTTTGTCACTTGATATCTGACATTTCATTATGCTATCTTCATGACCAAACTTTTTGATACTCCTTGGGATATATCTCAATATAGAAAGGATTGTTAAGTCTTGCTCGATTAAGAGACTTTCTGATCCAATGGTTAAACTGAAACAATATATGATTTGTTCATAAATAAAACTTAGACTTGTAGATGTTTAGATCTATTGTAATCTCATAATACCTTTCTGATCAATGTTTCCCTTTAATACCTTTTCTCCACTTCTTTCTGCTTGGTGATGTTGTGCTTCTCTTTTGCTCAGTGTCCACAGAAATCTTTAGCTCTGTTCTTTAGCTTGTTTGATTAGGACTGTATGAAGACTTCCTTCTTCACTAATATCTCTTTAGCATCCTCTTCTCTATTCACTCCCTTAATTGATAATTAATTATCTTGTCTCTTTATAAACATGATTTTTCCATTTCTATGTCTTTGTCTTTCTTGTTCTTGACATGATCCACAATTCTTGCCATTCTTACTTTAAAGCTTGCTTTAGTTTTATCCCGCAGATTTCTCCTTGACAACTAGAATAAAACTATCTTTAAAACTCTATCTTATCTCTATCTTTTAACTTGTCAATGAAAACAATGTAATCAACCAATTAACTCCATGTTTAGCTCCTACCAGCTAAGTCTTTTGTCATTTCTGAACTTCAGTTCTTATCAATGTTTAACTCCTTGTTTGCTTGATCTTAACTTCAATTGTCCTTGGGCATCTCTATTTTTCCCTCAAGTTTGTCTGTCTGTCGAGTATCTCTTTGGTTCTTCTCATTAGCAATGCTTGCTCAAGTATCTTGCTCGGTTTACACTGTGACTCTTCTCTCAGGGTTCTCTATCTATCGGAATGCACTGTCCGTCAGTCTTTGTTGTCACTTGGTGTATACTAAAATTTTATGCATTACTGATAACATAACCATATTCCTTTGGTTCTTTGAATTCTTTGACAATATTAATATAACCAATCAGATTATATCAAGTTGACATCAATGACAATACAATACACTAACTAATTTAATTTCTTACATTAACTTTCTACATCTCTGTGATCATCAACTTAACAACTTCAAACATTCAATCAGCTATAGTTCATCAATCTCTCCCTTTGGCATTGATGAAACATGCTACATAATACTAATGCAATATAAAATATTTCAGTTTGTAGTTCATCAAATTTTACCAAACTTATTGTTCTATAACCAATATCAATGTCTGTCTCTCGGTAAGCTCTTCTAGCTTAGATTTGATTATTTCAGAGTACTCTCTTCAATCTTTAATCCCTTTACTAGATAGATGTATCAGCTTCTGATTTTGTCTCTCCCTTTGTTGTAGAATCTTCTCTCCATTAGATGAATGTTTCTTTGAATCTGTCTGTGATGTTTTTCTCTCCCTTTGATTGTTCCTCTCTCTGATGGATATGTCTTTTTCCTTTGACAACAATTTTTTTCATTGAATACTTCTCTCCCTTTGGATGTATTCTCTCCCTCATGATGTTCTTTACTTTGATGGATATTTCATATTAAGTCATCTCTCCCTTTGGATACTTGTCTCAACCATAAGTTACATCTCTCCCTTTGACAAAAATGCCAAAGTCATTTTTCTTTATTTAATATATTTCATGAATTTCTTTTCCATCAGCAATATAGCTCTATATTAGCCAATCTATATCTCTGGTATTTGGTGTTGATAAGTACCTTGATGTTTACAAATGTATCTTTGTAGTTCATCTCTTAGCTTGCATCAACATGAATGATCTTCTGATTGTGTGTAGGCTAATGCAGCCTCCTAGTCAGCTTAGTGACCAATAGACAAGGGTTGGACCCCTAGTCTCTTTCTCAGGTACTCAAATGTATCTTTAGGCAATGACTTGGTGAATATGTCTACTAATTGTTCCTTGGATTGAACATATTCTAGCATCACTTCTTTCTCTTGCACTTGTTCTCTTAAGTAATGATACTTGATAGCAATATGCTTTGTCTTAGCATGCATGGCAGGGTTCTTGGAAATATTTATTGCACTTGTATTATCACAATAGATAATCACTGGTTCAATAATTTTCATATTCATACCTTCCAGTAATGTTTTGATCCATGCAATATTAGAACAATTTGTAGCAGCAGCCACATATTTTTCTTTTGCAGTAGATTGTGAGATGCATCCTTGCTTCTTACTGATCCATGTAACAAGTTTGTCACCCATGAAGAATGCTCCTCCTATTGTGCTCTTCCTGTCATCTAGGTTTCCAGACCAATCATCATCTATATAGAATTGAAGCTCAAATTTTCCTTCCCTTTTATACCATAAGCCATATTCCTTGGTATTCTTTAAACATCTCAGAATTCTTTTGACAGCAATCATGTGTGATTCCTTGGGATTAGCAGAGAATCTTGCAACTATTCCAATTTCATGTGCTATATCTAGTCTAGTATGAACAACATACATTAGATTTCCAATCATAGATCTATATAGGGTCTAATTTACCTTGGGTGACTTGTCTTCCTTTTTTAGCTTGCATCTGGTTTCCATAGGTGTTCCAACTGGCTTGGAGTCTTCCATTTTGAATATTTTGAGAACTTCCTTGATGTATTTGGATTGTGTGTTGTATATGCCTACATCATGTTGTAGAATTTGTATACCAAGAAAGAATTTGATCTCCCCAAACATTGACATTTCAAGCTCTTTTCTCATTTCATTAGAAAAATATTTGCATAACATATCATTACCTCCAAATATGATATCATCAACAAATATTTCAGCAGTCAAAATGTTATCATCAGTATCTTCTTTTAAATACAGATTACTATTTTCACTAGTTCTTACAAATCCAATGCTTATGAGATAGGAGTGAATTCTTTCATACCATGCTCTTGGTGCTTTTTTTAATCCATAAAATAATTTTTATAGTCTACAAACCATGTTTCTCTTGTTAGGATAAAAAAAACCTTTTGGTTGCTCAATGTATACCTCTTCCTCTAGTATTCCATTTAGGAATGCAAATTTGACATCCATTTGGTATAACTTGAATCCTTTGTATGTAGCATAAGAAATTATAATTCTGCCTCCTTCTAGTCTAGTAATGGGTGCAAATGTTTTTCCATAGGCAATACCTTCTTCTTGTGCATATCCCTTGCATACTAATCTTGCTTTGTTCCTTGTGACTTCTCCAATCTCATTCAACTTGTTTCTAAATATCCATTTGGTACCAATGACATTTTTGTCATCTGGTCTCGGTACTAGTGTCCATGTTTTGTTCTTCTCAATTTGTTCTATCTCTTCATTCATAGCACTAACCCACTCTTCATTTTCAAGTGTAGTATTAACAAATATACGCTCAAAATCACAAATTAAACATCTAGTGTTTAGTGACTTAGCTCTTGTTCTCATTCCAACCTTCTTGTCTCCTATTATCTGGTTTTGTGGATGGTGTCTTCTAACATACTTGGAAAGTATCGGTTCACCTCTTTGTTCATCATGTTGATCATCATCTTGACCTTCATTTTGATCTACATCGCTCGGTACATCATCTTGATCAATTTCCTAATTTTGAGTGTTTGTAGCCTAATGCTCGGGTGCATTGTTCTGTTGCTCAGGAGTGATACACTGTTGCTCAAGTAGAGTGTCAAGTTGTTCATTGTAAACAAACATGTTGTAGTCTTCTGGTTCTTTTCTGCTTTCTACATCATTTTTCTCAGCAAATTTATCTATTTTGACATTTGCACTTTCAATTATTTTATTGGAGGACTTGTTAAGACATTTATAAGCCTTGCTTTTGGTAGAATACCCTAAAAATATTCCTTCTTCACCTTTGGATTCAAGATTTTGATTTCTATCATCTTTCAAAATATAACATTGATTTCCAAAAATTATGAAGTAACTTACATTGGGTGTGTATCTATACCATAGCTCATAGGGTATCTTATTGGTGTCCTTTTTAATTGAACTATGTTCAATGTGTAGACACCAGCACAGACAGCTTCCCTCTAGAATGTTTGAGTGATTCTTTTCTCAGTCATCGGTGTTCTGTCACAATCAACAATTGATTTGATTCTTCTCTTAGCAATTCCATTTTGTTGTGGTGTTCTCGGTGCAGAAACATGTCTTTGAATTCCATGCTCATTACAAAAGTTAGTGAATTCATCAAAAATAAATTCTCCTCCTTTATCTGATCTTAAGCATTTTAGTTCCTTACCACTTTATTTTTCTACAATATCTTTATACCATTTAAACATCTTGAATGCTTCTGATTTTTCTTTTAGGAACATAACTGTCATCATTCTAGAATAATCATCAACAAAGAGAATGAAGTATCTATCTCCATAGTAACTCTTGGTTATCATGGGTCCACATAGATCGGTATAGACTAATTATAGAATGGAATTATATGTGTAGTTTTTTCTCTTGAAGCTAGACTTTGTCACTTTACCTTTTTCACAATTCTTACACATGACATGGTCAGGTGTTGACATTCTCGGTAAGCCTCTTACTTTCCTTTTATTTCTTATCCTAACCATGTTGTCAAAATTTATATGACATAACCTCTTATGCCACAACCATATGTATTCATTTCTATCCATTAAACAAGTGGTGTTAATATCATCAAGATAGGATAGGTTACCTTTTGTTTGTTCACGAGTTTCGATCAACCTTCCTGATCCATTGAAGATCTTTGCCTTCTTATTCTCAAATGAAACTCGGTGACCTATGTTATTAAGTTGTGAAACACTCAATAGGTTATAGTTAAGTCATTTTACCCATTATGAATTTTCACATCTGATTAGATTATTCAACATTATGGTTCCTTAACCTTCAACTAGACAAGGTGAATCATCACCCATTCTTATTGATCCACCATTATAATACTCAAAAGTTCAAAACTTTTTCTTATCTCCAATCATGTGGTGAGTACAACCACTATAAATAATCCAGACATCATTTTTACTAACCTTATATATGAGTGCACTTTCTACATACCTTTCCTCTTCATCTGAATCATCCTTCATAGCAAAAACTACCACCTCAATATCTTCATCGGATTCGGTGTTAGTATTGTCAGCTTTGTTCTCAGCCAGATAAAAAAAATTCTTCCCTCTGTCCTTGTAGTCTTGGATGTCTCTTCTATCAGATTGTCGGTTGCTTCGGTAATCTCTGTCATCACCTATGTCAAACTTATTTTCATTTAATATGTCATTGTTTCTCTTTTCTTTTCTTTTGTTAGGACATCTATTGGCAAAGTTTCCAATCTCTTTACAATTAAAACATAAAAGTGGTAATTTACCTTTGTATCTATGTTTGTCTCTCTGCAATCTTCTAGCCATTAGTGCTTCAATCTCATCAAGATTTTGGTCATCACTATCACTATCACTTTCACTATCATTTCTCATAGTGTGTTTATGAATTGATTTACTTGTTTTCAAAGAATATTTGAATGCAGACTCAATAGATGGTAAGACATTATTGTCAAAGTTATTCATCTCAAATGAAATAAGTCTACCATTAAAACTATCTAGAGTAACATTATTATTTTTTTGTAACATATAAAAATGAGGTCACCAAAATGTAAGATATTAAATAGAGATGATGACCTAAATGTTACATTTAAATTTAATGTGTTTATTGAAATGTGTGTGAGGAGGGTAGGATTGTCCTCTTAATCCCAAATTTCTTAAAGGGAGATCCAAATTGATTAACCCTAAAGACAGGATCAATGCATAAATGAATGAACCTATTAAGGCTATGGATAAAGAGAAAAACCCTAAATTCTCATTTTATAGAAGAGAGTGTGTGATAGGTTTAGATAGATTAATAAATTTAATTGAAAAGGATAGGAGAAAAGTACTGACCTTGAAATGTTGCAGATCCAAATAATCTTGTTTTCGGGGGTCTGCACTCAATTTTTGGAAAATCTAAGACCGGATCTAGAATAGAAATGCAGAGATAAACAAAACCCAGAAATCTTTTTCTATTCTGACACAATTCTAATTTGTACCCTCAAGTCAATGTCACCATTGACCTAGAATTTCCAATTCTAACCTAGGATAGAATCGACCTAAAAATTCTTAGACTAAAATTCTATTTTCAGATCCTGAAATTTCTCTAAAAAGGGTATCTGAATCTACACTCCAATCTGTTGTTCTGAACCTATGTCTGCAAGAAAAATGGATTTGTTTTTTGGGGGGGAGGGATTTTCCTTAGTCAAACCCCGATTTAGGAAGTAACCTTGAAATCCATAATTGAAATAAAGAATTCTAGCAAGTAGTAGAAGTAAATCTAATAATGAAGCTATGATATTCAAATAGATATGCAATTGTATTTTGAATGTAAACAAGTATGAAAATATGAAAGCTTGGACTCAATTAGAAACCATAAACCTCCATGATTGTATGCTTAGAATCCACCTTGAAGCGAGAATGAATGAGTCTTGAGGATGCACAAAGGATCTTGAAGGAAGATCACACCACCATGATGGGTAGATCTAGGGCTTGACTGATGAATCTTGAATGTTTGAACCAACTTCCTTCAAAGGCTTGAAAGCTTGAATCCTTGATCTTCAATGGAGAACTTGAATTCTTGAGAGAAAGAATTGAAACACCTTGAAAGCTTCAGAACAATGGATTCTTGAAATTTTTTCTTCATGATATTTTTTCTTCACCTAGAGCTTGAGATTATCCTTTTTATCACTTAGTTGATGGTTAGAGAAAATGAGAGGAGAAAAATTCCTTTTATATGAAACTAGGGCACAGTCTTCTAGAGAGGCCTAAATAGGAGAATTAAATTCCAATTGGACCTATGCCCCTATAAGAGGACCTATATTAAATATAATTTAAGAATCATTTCTTCGGAAACAAAAACAGCGAACCCAAAAGTGGGAAATGAACTTTTAATGACCTTCGGTAGCCGACCCCTAGAAAACATGCCAGATGGGAGAGATGGTGCTCGGAGAGGCCCAATCAGGGTCCTAAATAGACACAAAAGTAGGAGAGGATGTAGAAATGAGGGGACCATATGATGGTGTTCAAAAACATCCCCTAAGGAGGGCCAAATTTTCTTAACATGGAAGTGCTTCCAATGGTAAAGTTAGAAGAAAGACTCTGGTGATTCGCAATGAGGTAGAACATCACTAATTCAAGGAAATGAGCTCCCGGACCAAGGATTCTAACTCAACATACATGCATAAAGATATGAAAGTAAAGATCAATTAATCATAGAAAACATACATGACTACATAAGCAAGACAAGAGCAACACTATAGATAACATAGCTTCATGGTCTAATCCTACTAGCATGAAAGTGAAAGAGAGGAAAGAGAAAGTGATTACCTTGCCTAGTAATATTTCCACCTTACCATGAATCACAAAGGAGGGAGATCCCAATAGGTTCACTCATAAACTGTGATTTGTAATTGTAATGCGTCTTCTAACGGCTTTTGAAATACCCATAGATCCACATTCTTGTATCACTATGAGATATAAAATGCGTGTCTTTTCAAGATTTAGAAACTTATGTGTGTTACCTTCCAAGGATTTAGCATATTATAAAATTTGAAAATGGGTATCTCTTCAGGATTTAGCAACTTATGTGCATTACCTTCTGAGGATTTAGCAAAAATAAAAATAAAAATAAAAATGTGTGTCTCTTCAGGATTTGGCAACTTATGTGTGTTACCTTCCGGGGATTTATCATGTTGTAAAATGTAAACTAATGTAAAATATAGTATAAGGGAGACCCTATATATTCCCCCATCCTTATCATGATGACCCACTAGGCAAGATAAGGAAGAGAAAGAGGATACCTACTTCACAAGGTAAGGAGATATCCAGCTTAACAACAATATACACTATATCCTTAGCAAAGAGTATTGACCCTTACCTCTAAGAACATAGATAATCATGAAATGGATATGTCACATATGGAAAAAGGATCCTCAAAGAGGAAGAGATCTTATCATCAAGACCCCCACCATAGAGAGTGCTTAGGATAAAATACCATCTTTTAAAGAAAAGAGAGACCAGAGATTCAATCATCAAGCCCCCTGCAATCAAGAGGAAGAAGATTCTCGGAATGAAGGAATCAAACTCTAACCCAAAGCAAAGGCAAGATTTTATAAAGAACATAATTTTCAAAATAAAGAATATGTGATGACCTAGGACAATCACCTCTTGTATAAGAGGGTATCCATAGCCAAAACATAAATCTTTATAAGGAAATAATGTTGTATGATAAACAAATGTCACTAAGCAAATGAAAGTATATCCTTAGATAGAGGAAGAAGGAAAATGCCTTGCCCCCCAGGGATGAAAGCAAGGGATATATCAAATTATATCAAGAGATGTTGTAAAAAAGAGATATCTTTACAAAATAAATGTCCTAAAAAAATATATCATGAATTATTATAAGTGAAGAAAGTATGTATCATAATTATAAGGATAGAATATAGAGAGAATAACCAATTAAACTCAAAATAAAGTACTTTCTAAGAGGATAATGGATCCTAGAAGACTGAAATGAAATACCTCTTACCCCCTAGTTAAGAGATAAGAGGAGAAATATGATCTAACTTATAGAAGAACGAGGGGAATGCCCTATATCAAAATTATGAAGAAATTGTAATACTGCACGGGAGTGAGATATAATTCCTAAAGAAGCTCTTTCTCTAACATATAGCTTGAAATGCACACAATCAGCAACTAAATGTGTATTAATATAATGAAAATGACATCTATATTTAGAGAGATCATTTTTCAGAATAGGTTTAAAGATTTCTTTCTTAGAATTCATTAACTAGACATACACTTTTTTAGCCACATCTTGTGGAGTATCAGGGTGATCTAAAGAAGGTGTTGGAAGAAGAACATGAAGAGGAGGATGATGGTTAAGATCAACTACCTTGATTGGAGGAGGTGGAAAACCTATACCATGCATATGTTATTTAGGAGATGAATGAATCAGGTTTTTAATGCCTTGTTCATTGATACCAAGCCCTAAACCCTTATAGCCTTGTTTATCCACCATAGTATATCCAGTAGTGTAACTATCTTGCAAAGCTTCTAAAGGAGGAGATTAATTATGGTGTTCATGAGAAAATGTTGTGTATGGTGGAATGATAGGTTGAGAAGAGGTTTCTTTGTTTTTCCCTTTAATATCATCATGAATCGGATAGGAAGGGGGAGGTAAATGAAAGAATTCTCGAACATCGGTATCATGAACCCTAGCTTGAGCCCCATCATAAATGTGGGAAGAACTAGGGATAGAAGATGGAGAAATAGAAATAGGAATATTTGTAATTGGATTAGGATTGATAGGATAAGGATTAGGAATATTAGGAGATATATTAGGAATGATAGGATTAGGATTAGGAAGATTAGAAGATGGGGTTTCATCTACCCAATTCTTCACATAATCTAAAATAGTAATAAGTCCACTATACAAATCCTTAATGAAATTTTTGAAAGTAGGAAGAATAGTATTAGTTAATCTCAAAATAGAATAAGCAAGTGAAACATGAAGATTAACAAACATGATGAAATGAATGATACTCTCATATACATAATAAGTACTATAAAGAGATGCTAAAAGAAGCAAAATGAGAAAAGTAACCATACCCCATAGCATCTTAAAGATCTTCATAGTGAATGAAATGCAAGAAATGTTTTTATATTTTTATGAGTATATAGATTTTTTTTGTATTTTAAAATTCAAGAGCATAAAATAAAACTAATTTAGTATGCATGCAACATCTAGTCTCTAAGGAAAAGAGGCAAAGCATCTAACACCAAAAAAAAAAGAGTTGTCTATCGTGGGTTCACCAAAATGTAACATAAAAAAATGAGGTCACCAAAATGTAAGATAGTAAATAGAGATGATGACCTAAATGTTACATTTAAAAATGATGTGTTTATTGAAATGTGTGTGAGGAGGGTAGGATTGTCCTCTTAATCCCAAATTTCTTAAAGGAGAGATCCAAATTGATTAACCCTATAGAAAGGATCAATGCATAAATAAATCAACCTATTAAGGATATGGATAAAGAGAAAAACCCTACATTCCCATTTTATAGAAGAGAGTGTGTGATAGGTTTAGATAGATTAATAACTTTGATTGAAATGGATAGGAGAAAAGTACTACCCTTGAAATGTTGCAGATCTGAAGAATGATATTTTCAGGGGTCTGCACTCAGTTTCTAGAAAATCTGAGACTGGATCTGGAATAGAAAAGTAGAGACGAACAAAACCCAAAAATATTTTTCTGTTCTCACACTGTTCTGATTGTACCCTCAAGTCAATGTCACCATTGACCTAGAATTTCAAATACTTACCTAGGGAAAAATCAACCTAAAAAGTCTCAGACTGAAATTCTATTTTTGGATCCTGGAAGTTTGCCGAAAAGGGTATCTGAATCTGCACTCCAATCTGTTGTTCCAAACCTGTATCTATAAGAAAATTGTATTTGTTTGTTGGGGGGAGGGGTTTTCCTTAGTCAAACCCTGATTTAGGAATTAACCTTGAAATCAATAATTGAAATAAAGAATGCTATCAAGTAGTAGAAGTAAATATAATAATAAAGCTATGATATTCAAATAGATATGCAATTGTATTTCGAATGTAAACAAGTATGAAAATATGAAAGATTGGGCTCAATTAGAAACAATAAACCTCCATGATTGTATGCTTGGAATCCACCTTGAAGAGAGAATGAATGAGTCTTGAGGATGCACAAAGGATCTTTAAGGAATATCACACCACCATGATGGGTAGATCTAGGGCTTGAATGATGAATCTTGAATGTTTGAACCAAATCCCTTCAAAGGCTTGAAAGCTTGAATCCTTGATCTTCAATGGAGAACTTGAATTCTTGAGAGTAAGACTTGAAACACCTTGACAGCTTCAGAACAATGGATGCTTGAAATTTTTTCTTGATGATAGTTGTTCTTCACCTAGAGCTTGAGATTATCCTTTGTATCACTTAGTTGATGGTTAGAGAAAATGAGAGGAGAAAACTTCCTTTTATATGAAAATAGGGAACAATCTTCTAGAGAGGCCTACATAGGAGAATTAAATTCCAATTGTACCCATGCCCCTAGAAGAGGACCTATATTAAATATAATTTAAGAATCGTTGCTTTAGAACCCAAAATAGCCAACCCGGAAGTGGGAAATGAACTTTTGATGACCTCCGGCAGATGACAGACTTCCAGATTTGGAAGGGGGACCCAGGTCAAGGTCGAGGTCAGCCTTGACCCAGGGAGTCAGGACCCCTGGAAAACATGCCAGATGGGAGAGACGGTGCCCAGAGAGGCCCAATCAAGGTCCTAAACAAACACAAAAGTAGGAGAGGATGCAGAAATGAGGGGAAAATATGATGGTCAAAAACACCCCCTAAGGAGGGATAAATGTTCTTAACATGGAAGTGCTTCCATTTTAAGATGATATATTTTCTATTGTTCTCATTTCTTGTATATCATATACTCTAATAGCATAAACAACCAATAAGGTTCTTAGGATTTTACTTACAACTATTTCCTCTTCAAGTACACCTCCAACTCCTTGGATAACATTGACTAACTGTTTGATTTTGTAGCTAAATTGAGTGATGTCTTCTCCTTCTTTCATTCTTAGGTCATCAAACCTACCTCCTAGGCTTTCTACCTTAGCTCTTAGTACATTTCCATCTCCTCCATGTACTAGCTTCAATTTGTCCCACATTTTATTTGCAGTGGTGCATGTTTTGACATCTTCAAATTTAGCATCAGAGAGTGAGGAAGAAAGTTCTATCGTCATAGAATTGTGCTCATGCTTTTCTCTTAATTGATCAAGTATGTGAGTTCATGTAGGCAACACATATTCAGCATCCAAGTATTGAGTAACATCATTTCCAATACCTGATAGGTGGAGTCTTATCATGCTTTTCCATTATGCAAAGTTGTCCTTTTTCAACTTAGGCACATCCCTTTTGCTCATCTTGTGATATTTTTATTAGGTTGTTAAACCTTCCTTTCAATCACAAAAGATCTGATACCAGTTGTTAGAATAACTGGGAGGGGGGATGAATCGTTGGCCTCAACAATTAATCCAATAAACCTCTATTTATTTTCATTCCTACAAGATGTATCCCTTTAAATTATCTTATCAAATAACTACTGCTCGGATTTTACTGTTTATCGTTATACTTTAGCTTTACCGATTAGCAGTCTAGTATTTACCAAAATACAGTAAATAACTTAGTGTTTATCGATCATCTTGTTTTAGTAATGTTTAAAGAAAAATATCAAAGCAATGAACCATATACTTATTTGACAGAGATTTTTAACATGGAAACCATGTTAGGGGAAAAACCACTTGGGACCAGTAACCCAAAATTTTAACTCTTCTGAAGTGAGCTCGGTGAAGAGCCAACCCTATTAAAGGTTACAAACACACTGTTAAGTGCAACCTTGTTTAGGGATTTAAATATAATAGTTTGTCACTTGATATCTAGAATTTCACTATGCTATCTTCGTGACCAAACTTTTTGATACTCCTTGGGATGTATCTCAATATAGAAAGGATTTTTAAGTCCTGCTCGGTTAAGATACTTTATGATCCAATGGTTAAAGTGAAATAGTTAATGATTTGTTCATAAATAAAAATTAGATTTGCAGATGTTCAGATCTATTGTAAGCTCATAATATCTTTCTGATCAATGTTTCCCTTTAATACCTTTGCTCCACTTCTTTCTGCTCGGTGATGATGTGCTTCTTCGTTGCTCGGTGTCCACAGAAATATTTAGCTCTAATCTTTAGCTTGTTTGATCAGGATTGTATGAAGACTTCCTTCTTCACCAGTATCTCTTTAGCATCCTCTTCTCTATTTACTCCCCTAATTCATAATTAATTAGCTTGTCCCTTTATAGACATGATTTTTCCATTTCTAGGTCTTTGTCTTTCTTGTTCTTGACGTGATCCAGAATTCTCTCCATTCTTTATTTAAAGCTTGCTTTAGTTTTATCCCACATCTTTCTCCTTGAAAACTGGAATAAAACTATCTTTAAAACTCTAGCTTATCTCTAGCTTTTAACTTGTCGATGAAAACAATGTAATCAACCAGTTAAATCCATGTTTAGCTCCTGCCAGCTAAGTCTTTTGTCATTTCTAAACTTCAGTTATGATCGGTGTTTAACTCCTTGTTTGCTTCGTCTTAACTTTAGTTGTCCTCATGCATCTCTGTCTGTCTATTGGGGTTGTTTGTCTGTGGGGTATCTCTTTGGTTCTTCTTGTTGGTAATGCTTGCTTGGGTATCTTTCTCAGTTTACACTGTGACTCTTCTCTCAGGGTTTTCTATTCATCGGTTTGCAATGTCCATCGGTGTTTTTTGTCACTTGGTGTATACTAAAATTTTATGCATTACTGATTACATAACCATTATTCCTTTGGTTGTTTGAAGTTTTTAACAATATGAATATAACCAATCAAATTATATCAAGTTGACATCAATGAAAATACAATACATTAACTAATTTAATTTCTTGCATTAACTTTCTGCATCTCAGTGATCATCAACTTAACAACTTCAAACATTCAATCAATTATAGTTCATAAATGACAACAATAATATGTACTTGAAGCCTGAAAAAAGGTAAAGGGATATTGTTAGCTGAAATATTTTTTGATGATATCATATTTGGAGGATAAGGTGCTTTGTGCCAAACATTTCCAAATGGGATACAAACTAAATTTGAGATCTCTATGTTTGGAGAGATCAAATTTTGTGTTTGTTTGCAAGTATATCCAATGAAGAAAGGTATCTACATTACTCAATCAAAATATATCAAGGAGATACTAAAAACCTTTGGCATGGAGGACTCCAAACCTGTAAGTACACCTATGGCTACTTGATAGAAACTATCTAAGACTGATAAGATAGTTGAAGTCAATCAAACTTTGTATAGGTCAATGATTAGGAAGCTACAATATGTTGTTCACTCTAGAACAAATATTGCATTAGCAATTGGGATTGTTGTAATATTTTCTCCAAACTTAAGGATAGTCACATGATGGCGGTGAGAATGATACTGAGAATCTAAAGGGAACAAAGGAGTATGGATTATACTATAATAAGAATGAGAAGTTTGAACTAAAATTTTATATAGATGCGGATTGGGAAATTAATGTTGATTACAGAAAGAGTAAAAGTGGTGGCGCATTCTTTCTAGGAAAGAGATTAGTATCTTGGACAAGAAATAATCATAATTGTATTTCTACAACAGAAGTTGATTATGTTGCATTAGTATAAAATTGATCAAACATAGTGTGGATCAACCAATTATTGAAAGGAATGAAGGAAGATATTACTGAACCAATTGTTATTTTCCATGATAACACAAGT
Organism: Thuja plicata; assembly: GCA_018584345.1. NCBI lineage: Eukaryota > Viridiplantae > Streptophyta > Pinopsida > Cupressales > Cupressaceae > Thuja > Thuja plicata. The sequence continues at coordinate 2,867,020 of MU225615.1, read as the reverse complement.
GCTTTTAATATATCAAAGAATATTGTGATGCACATAATTTCCAAGCATATTGCTATCAAGTATCATTACTTGAGAGAGCTAGTACAAGATAAAGATGTAAGACTGGAATATGTGAATAAAAAGGGCATTACCCAAGGATGCTCATGAGTATATGAGAGGTAAATTAGGGGTTATTCCCCTAGCTAAGGATAACTAGGATCACATGGAATGAATTCATCAAATGTATCACACAAAATATCTGACAATTTGATGCAAAGGAGGTCACACTTTAGGAGGTTCCTAAAGCTGTGAAGAGTAATGCACAAGATATTGATTAGTCATAAGCAAGTTGACAGAGGGAGCATAGAGTTTAGATAGTTGACATGGAGATATCTACATGGTGAAGATGTATGAATTTGGCATTCTTGTCAAAGAGGGAGAAATTAATAAGGCAACAAAGAGGTAGAAATCTATAAGGGAGATAAACTACAGAGAGAAATCTATCCAAGAGGGAGCTAATATTTGTATTAGAGAGAATCATAATGAAGCTAAGGACATTAATAATTATTTTTTACAAAACATACTTTTTAGATTATTTGGTAACCTTGCATGTGTTGTTTGCATGTTGTCTTTTCCATCAATACCAAAGAGGGATATTGTTGGAAGCTACAATTGAAACAATTGTTATATTTTCATTGATGTCAAACCTTAACTGGTAAGACAATTGCTATCTTGTAAATTTCCATATCAATTGATTGATGAAGAAGATTTTAAAAGAGGAGTTAACAAGAAGACCTAGTGAAATGGTTGAGTTATGTGAAACTACAATGGGTACTTGATGAGATTTCACCTTGACAAGGTAACATATTGTTTATCTTTAACACCAAGTGAAGATTGGAAGACTAAAAGTTTAGTCTTGACTGAGTAATAGACCAACATATTAAGGAACTTATGTTTGTGCCAAGTGATGTGAGTGTTGACCGAGTGCTAGTACATGCTAAGAAAATATGGTGTTGACTGAGCATCAGTAATTATCGAGTTATCGAGTTACGACTAAGCGAAAGAACACAGTGATGACTGAGTGTCTGTATTTTAACAGTTTGAAAATATTTGAGATCCCAGCCAACATAGTTGAATTCTTGGGATATGTGAAGTGTATTTAAGATAAGGATGATCATTGTGGAGAGTTAAATGAGAATTTAATATATGTTTAACCATTTTTATGTATGGATTCAAGGAGTTTTGAGATGTATTCTACAAGGTATAAGGAGAATCAAATATTGGAAGGATTTGTTGGATTTGACCAAACCCTAAGATTTACAATGATGATTAAGTGGAAAAAGATCAAGCTACCTAATCAGAGAGGTATATGTTTAACCTAATTACAGGTTATGTTTTTGAAGGTTGATTAAGTTGATTGGAAAATCTAAGGAGAAGGCTGAGAAGGCTGAGAAGAGAAGTATAGGACTACACAGTGGTGATTGCTTGACGGATTTCCAAGCATATCTAAGTGATAGAGATGAAAATGGAGGCCATTCAGTGAATTAGCATTTGAGTTAAAGTGGATTTGTATTTTCAAAGTGAGTTTTATGTTTCAGATCATTCTATTGTTACTTTCTAACCATTGTATCAATCAAAATCATTTTAATCAAGGTTGACCTAGCAGTCATATTGTAAATCATTTATCAAGGTGAAATTATAATGGTACGTCCTCTAACAAGGCTTACTTTTAACAGGATGATTAAATCCTTTAATAGGGTCACATTTAACAGTATGTATTGTAACCTTGAACAGGGTTGGCTCCTCACAAAGCTCACTTTAGAAGAGTGAAAATCGGTAGCATGTTACTGGTGGTTTTTCCCATATTGGGTTTCCACATTAAATCTTGGTGTCATACTTGTGTGAATTATATTTGATGTATTGACTGCAAAGAGTTTTATATTATGCAATTTGATTACTTTAGGACAGTAGACTGCAAGTTTATATTACTGATTACATGCTATAGAGACCAAGTGGAATATTGAGTAGATCTAAGTTGGTTAAAGAATTTGAAAGTTCAATTAGTACTTTTGGACTTGAGGATAACTGAATCACCCCCTCTCTCACTTATTCTAAATCATTCTAAACATTGGTATTACAGAATTATGATGCTTGTAGAGAAAATTTTGAAGGTACTTGAAGCTAAATATCAAGATGTATAAAAAGGAGGTACCGAGGCTAAACAAGGAGAACTTCCCTGTATGGAAAAGTTTGATGAAGCTACACCTAGATGTAATTGGAGAAGCAAAAAAATACTATGTGGAAAATTATTACATAAATGTGCTGACAGTGTTGATAGCTCAGTAGATGAAAGAAAAGCAGGAACAAAATCAAGCAATGCTGGAAATTGTATCAACCCTAAGTTATCACGAATTTGAAGACATAAAAGACTGTAAAACTACAAAATAAATGTGGGACACACTGGTAGCTATATATGGAGGTGATACAAATGTACTAAGAGCCAAATCTGAAAGCTTGAGAGGTAATTTTGATGAAATCAGAATGTTAGATGGTGAAACTATTGTTCAATATTGCAGTCGAGTTAAGGAGGTTGTGAATTCTATTAGAGGAGCTAATGGAACTATTGATGATGATACTATTATTAGAAAGGTATTGAGAACCCTACTTCCTATTTATGTTATTAGAGTATCTTCTATACAAGAACTGAGATGTACTCCTGGAAAAAACTAAACTTTGGAAGGTTTAGTTGGTAGACTTACTGCTTTTGAGTTATCATATTTTGATAATTTCACCCCTCACAATGTTGATTCTGCATTCAAATCATAATTGACTCTTCATAAATAAAATAAAGGAAAAGAAATACATGTGAATAGTGATAATGATACTTCTGATGATTATCTTGATGAACTTGAGGCACTTATGTCTAGAAGACTACCGAGAGGAAAATGAGAATTCAAAGGTAAACTTCCTATAATTTTGTTTTCATGTAACAAAGTTGTCCATATTGCAGCAAGATGCCCTGATAGAAATGACAAGGATGAAAGAAGAGAAAGAAAGTTAAAAGACAAAAGAGATGACAGAGATTTATGAAGGATGATTCTATACCTTGTTTTATACTTCTTGAATATTTTACCTTTAAATGATAATTTTGTATGGGATGAATACTTTCCTATAGGAAAACATATAAAAAGATACTTGGATGGATTAAAAGGAAAGGACAGTACATGCAAAGAATATTTCAATGAGCTTCAAAAGAAAATGAAGTTAGGGTTTAGAATCTCAAAGAATTGTTTTGAGATGTATAGAGATAAAATTAATTTCTTAGTTGATACTAACAAATGTTTCATGGAAGCAGTAATGCCCCAAAAATTCCATTTGACAAGTCTTAGATATGAAATCAATCTGAGGAATGTATGGTTTTTGTAGAGAAGCTTCTTAAATGTCAATTATCTACCTTACTAAATATAAATTTGGTTCATATGAAGAACTCGCTAAATCAGATGATACAGGATGTGTTTCTTCAAAAGGTTCTACCTCTAGAAGTAAAGGGCATGATAAATCTACTAAGGTCTCTTCTATGGCTTCAATGAAGAAAAATTAGTTAGTGATAAAGGAAAGACAAAAATAATCAACATTGATGATGTTGAGCCTATAGAGATTGATATCAAACAAAATAAGATAGTTGTTGCACAGGAGGATAGACCTAAGTCAGTCCAATCCTTTATAGTGAAAACAACACAAATTGGGGACATAAGCAAGATATGCTTTCTTATTATTACCTAGAAATCAAGTAGAAAGGATCTACAACATATAGTCTTACATTATAGGCATACAAACCTATTCTGGAACCTTATAGAGGTTATCTTTTTATACTATCTATCACAAGATCATATTGTAAGATCTAGCTACCGAAGCTATATTACCTCTCCATGATGCCAATGGATCAATTACATCAGTTTATAAATCCTTTTAAAGCATCAGGTCATCCTTGGAAATATTACATTCTTCGAGAATAATAAAATGTATTACAATATAGGTCAGGACCTAAAATCATAAGAATATTACACAAAATAGGTAAACATGATGAGTGAAACCATAATTAGGTCATCCATGTACATAAGGTCATCAAAATATACACCATGAAGCTTCACTGATCGAGAAATCCTTCACATGATCAAATAGCACAAACTGACCGTGAAGCATTAAGAACGATGATGTCCTGCCATAAATCCAAGATAACTCAAACAAAAAGAAACCAATCAAGTTGCAAACCTAGGTGAAGATTAAAAAAGGATTCCACAAACACTCCATGAGGTGCACAATAAAAACCAATCTAAAATGAATGAACGTTGGAAGAAACTCAGCGTCAGATAAACTGGAAAATAAGAAATAAAATATTTTTTTCGTTGATGCAAGGTTTCCAAGATCCCAAGATGCTCTAGCATCAGACACCCAAGTTATTTGAAAAGTGATGCTCTCACTTTGATGTGATAAAGGAAAACCAAAATAGTCAACCACAGTCTGAGAAATCCTTGAAGAATAGTCAACTAGTCTATCTCTTCACTTTACAAGATATTCTTTGTATTGCTTGCCTTTGGTACTTCTGTTAATTTTGCTATCCAAAATATTCTCTATTTCCTCTTTCTTCTTAGGATTATCATGATCGATAATTGATTCATCCCTTTCACAAAAATATTATTCATGATACTCATAAATATCTACAATATTGAATATTGGTGATATATCCATGTGCTCTGGTAACTCCACTTCATATGCATTTCCTGAATCAAATCTCTTGATGACGTTACACAGTCCAAACTTCCTCATCTTCAACTTGTTATGTGTTCCAACTGGAAATATTCCTTTCTTCAATTAAACCATCACCTCATCTCCTACTTAAAATTCCTTATGTATCCTTTTCATATCATCTCTCTCCTTATACTTTTGGTTCTTATCTTCCAAATGTTATTTGACTTGATTGTGTAAGTCATTCATGTGCTCTGAAAATTCTTTTGCTTCTGCACTCTTGTTGACTTCATGAATGATATCCCTCAATTTTGATACTCCCTTAAGATTCATGCCAGTAACTATCTGAAATGGTGTCTTCCCTGTACTTCTATTCACTAAATTATTATATACAAACTCTTCTTGTGTGAGAACTAAATCTCAATTATATGTCTTCTCTCCAACCAAACATCTCAGCAAAATTACCCAAAAAAAAATTTCTACCTTTGTTTGTCCATCATTCTATGGATGAAATGTAGAACTAAACTTCAACCCAATATTCATATTCTTCCAAAGTGTCCTCCAAAAATAACCAATAAACTTATCATCTTTGTCTGAAACTATGCTCTTAGGTAACCCATACAATCTCACAACTTCTCTAAAAGCAAATCTACCACATGCACTGCATCTTTTGTCTTCTTACACGGTATGAAATAAGCCATCTTCAAAAATCTATCTACTACCACAAATATAGAATCATGTCCTCATGAGGTCTTCGGTAATCCAAGCAAAAAATCCATACTAATATCTTCCCAACGTCTAGTTGGTATTGTCAAAGGTGTATACAATCCAGTATTCTGATTACTTCCCTTAGCAACTTGAAATTTTTTAAAATTTTGAACAAATTTCCTTAAGTCCTTATGAATCTACGGCTAAAAATAATTCTCGTTCGCCATATCCATTGTCTTATTAATTCCAAAGTGTCTAGATAATCCTCCACAATGCTTCTCCTTGATCAAATTATCTCTCATTGTACTTCTAAGTACACATAACTAAATTCCTCTAAACAACATACCTACTTGAATGAAATAATCCAACCATTTACTTTGGTCTCTTGCAACAGGTTCTCTACAAGATTTCCAAGGTTTGGAAAAATCAAGGTCATCTTGATACAAAGTCTTCAGTTCATCAAGTCCTAGTACTTCAATTCTCATGTCTATCAGCGAATTTCTCCTTCTACTCAAAGCATCAACAACCTTATTTGGTTTCTCACTCCTATGTTTCAAAATAAATTTATAACTTTGAAATAATTCAACCCATCTCATATGTCTCCGATTCACCTTACTTTGACTGTTCAAATATTGCAATGCTTGATGATCTGTATACAAGACAAACTCCTTAGGAAATAGTTAATGTCACCACTTCTTCAAAGCTTGAACTATGACATAGAATTATTGATCATAAAATAAATGCCTCACTTGGCATCATTCAACGTTTCACTGAAGTAAGCAATTCATTTTCCTTCTTGAGTTAGTATTTCTCTAATTATATTCCCACTTGCATGACAGTCCACTTGAAATAGCTTACTAAAATATGGTAAAGCTAACACAAGTTGTTCAGTCACTTTTTGCTTCAACGACTCAAAACTCCTTTGTGGTCTATGAGTCCACTTGAATTCTTTCCTATCTCCTCTCATTATCTCAGTCATAGGATTACAACCCAAACTGAAATTCCTAATAAACATCCAATAAAAAATAGCCAATCCATGAAATGATCTCATCTCTCCAACACTTTCAAGCATAGGCCACTCAAAAATTGCTTTAACTTTCTCAGGATCCATCTTCAACCCTTCTAATGAGATGAAAAAACCCAAGTACTCTATCTCTTCTCTCATGAAAGCAAACTTCTTAATATTAAACATCAACTTTTCTTCCCTAAATCTCTGCAACACTTGTCTAAGATGCAACAAATGATCCTCTTTATTGTTACTAAAATCTAGAAAGTCGTCAATGTAAACAATCACAAACTTACCTAAGAATTTTTTCAATTCCTCGTTCATCATCCTCATGAAAGTACTTAGTGCATTATTTAACCCAAAAGGCATAACCAACTATTCCTAAAATCATTAATTTGTCTTGAACATTATATTCCACTCATCACCTTCTCTGGTTTGGATCTTATGATAATCACTCTTTAAATCAAACTTTGTGAAATACTTTGCACCACTCAAGCAATCCATTATATCATCCATCCTAGGTAAAGGAAACTTATACTTCACTATAATATTGTTAATTGATATTGAATTAGTGCACATTCTCCATTCTCCATTCTTATTTGGTGCTAACACTAGTGGTACTACACAAGGACTCAAACTTTCTTTGATCAATCCTTTCCTCAATAACTCTTGCACTTTCTTATTCAATTCTTCATTCTCTATGGGTGTCATCCTATGTGATGCTTTATTAGATAAACTAGCTCCAAGAGTTAAATCCATGCAAAGACTAATACTTACCACAGCCAATAATCCATCAGGTACATTATCTGAAACTATGTCTTCATATTCAGTCAACAATTCCCTTATCTCCTTAGGATGTTCTTCTATTGATTCTAAATCAGACTTCTTAGGAATCAAAGCATAACACATATTATCACTTTTCCAACCATCAAAGATTTTCCTTCCTTCAACTAAACAAATTTTAACACTAGTGCAATTCTCATTCTTAGGATTCTATATCAAAGGTAACAATACTTGTTTCATCCCATTAGCCACAATGGTATACCTATTCTTTTTTCCATCATATAAATCTTTTCTATGATACTGCCATGGTCTACCCAACAAAATATGACAAATATCCATCGGCATAATATCACAAAGAACTTCATGATAATAAGATCCAATCTTCAATTTTACTAGGTATTGTTCACTTACCAATACCTTATGATCATCCTTGATCCATGCTATCTAATAGGGCTTCAAATGTTTCAATTTTTGCAACTTCAACTTGTTCACCATCTCTCCAGAAGCTAAGTTATCAAAACTACTACTATCAATGATCTCCATGTAGCACTTTCCTTCAACCTTGCATCTTGTATTGAAACAAATTCTCCTGAATAATGATTCTTGATCTATCTCCTCATGACATAAGCCTCTCCTTATCATTAGGGCTTCTTCATCCTTAGGTTGGTTCAAATATCCACTAGATTCTTCTTCCACAAAACCATTTTGGCCATTGTTCTCAGTCTTCTTGTTGGAAATTCCTTGAGTACATTCAAAAGATCGATGTTCTTCCCCACCACACTTGAAACATGTCCATCTAAACATTCTCTTGTCATCTCTATTGTAGCTATCTTAGCCACCTCCTTTCTGGAGATTTTTGTCATCCCTTCGGTATGATTTCTCTTCCTTGAATTCAGTCTTGTTCAATTTCTCCTCAACTTTTAGAGCATATTGTAAGCTTCCACTACACTTTGCAATTTTACCAAACTAATTTCATCCTAAATTGATGTCCTCAAACCATTTAGGTACCTGGAAACCCTTTCAACTTCATCATCAGTATGTCCATGTCTGATATCCAATCTATAGAATTCTTTCACATACCCTTTCACAGTAAGATCCTTTTGCTTTAGATTTTACAACTTCCTTAACAAACTCACTTGATAATTAGCAAGTAAGAACTTAGGCTTCAATTTTTTCACCATCCCATGCCATGATTTGATTTTTTATTTGCCTCTTCTTTGTATATCGGTTTGGAAATGTTCCCACCATAATGATGCATGTCCTCTTAACTTTGTGCACGCATATTTTACCTTATTATCTTCATCGACACCCTCATAATTGAATTACTTATCCATCTTTGTGATCCAATCAAATAATTCATTTGAATCCAAGTTACCATGATAATCAATTGGTTTGAAATGTGGCCTTGAATTAACTCTAGTTAGGGCTTTTATAAACCTGTCATCTCCTTGTTCAAGTTCAAGGTAAGGTTTTGCTTCACCCTCTTCATCTATTTCTTCATTAGTTGCTTCCTAAATTTCACTTACATCATAAATATGTTGACCTCTTATTTGGATCATTTTAATAGCATCAAATCTAGCTACAATTTGTCTCAACATATCCAACACAACTAGATCTTGGTTTCTCCTTCCACCTCTAGTATTTCCTCCCTAAGCCATTCTAAGTGAATCCTCTACAATTGTGGGCCAAATCCATACACTACCACCCCACAACCAATAACATTTAGGATTTTTCCAACTCAGGGACCATGATCTACAACAATAGAATCAAAAACTTTATCTAATACCACTTGGTGCAGCCAAGAACAAGGAAAAATCAAAGAAGATAGACCAATCCTTGCAAAAAGAGGCACAAAGAAGAAAAAACACAAATTAGTGTGAGATATGAAAGATTTGATTTCATATTATTATCCATAAATCAAGTACAAAGGATCTACAACATGCAAACTTACATTCCAATTATACAGGATTGTTCTAGAACATTCTAGAGGTTATCTTTTTATACTATCTATCATATGCTCACTTTGTAAGATCTAGCTACCAAAGTTATATTACTTCTCCATGCTGCCAATGGATCAATTACATCAGTTTATAAAGCCTTCAAAAGCATCAAGTCAACCTATGAAATATTACATTCTCCAAGAATAGGAAAATGTATTACAATATAGACTAGGACCTAAAATCATAAGAATATCTCACAAGATAGGTAAACATGATGAGTGAACCCATAAGTAGGTTGACCATGTACATAATATCATCAATAATATTCTATGAAGCTTTTGTGATTGAGAAATCCTTTGTGTGATTAGAAAATACAAATTGACTGTGAAACATGAAGAACAATGGTGTCCTGCAAGAAATCCAATATAACTCAAACATGAAGAAACCAATCAAGTTGTGAACCTAGGTAAAGATAAAACAGGATGACATGAACTCTCCATGAGGTGCACAAAAATAACTAAGACAAACTAAACAAACACTGAAAGAAAATTAGCATCAAAGAAAATGGAAAATAGGAGATAGAAAAAATAACAAAGGAAAAGTACATATACATCACTAAAATTGACATATTGCTCCCTATCGAAGAAGAGTATGAAATATGCTATAATTTGCCCTCGGATTATGCATAAATTAGTGACACATTCATGCTTAGAATGGAAGATTTTAAGAATGCAAGCTAAATGCTCAATCAAAGTTCATTTTAAGAGCTTTCAAAGAGAAATTATGTAATTACTAATAATAATGAACTAAGAAATGCACTTAAATTGTTAGAAATTAGGGAAGCATAAGACTACTTTTAAATTCTAAAGATTATGGGCCCATTGAGCTCAAAATTCATTCCTTTTATAGAAGAATTTGAAGAATGAGAGGTCAAGATTGAATTATGAAGAGAGGTGGAGATTGAATCCTTGGTGATCCATGTGAGGTGATCTAAGTGATTTAACTCTCATTGGCTAATGGATTGACTTTCCATTTTGCAAGTGAGGAGTTGTAATTAGGAGGTTTTATTTAATTCCTTTTAATTAATTACCTTAGCCATGTATTTAATTATTTTTATTTAATTGATTTGATTTGATTTAATTGGCTAAGGCAATTAATGTAAATTAGTGATAAGATCACTTTGATTTTTAGGTAATTAAATTTGATTTTAAATGAATTATGCTAATTAATTGAAGAATTGTCTTGACATAATTAGGGGTATGATCAAACTTAGGGAAAATAGGGTCTCTGGTCAGAGAAGACCAAATTAGGGTGGTTACATTTTCCCCTCTTTAAATTGATGTGCGAGCAGCGTATTGATTCAAAGAATGTTTGATGTTGACTTCAGAAAGTTTGAGAATTCTGCACTTGATTGAATGAAATGTCTGATGATATCAGTCTCACACTTGATTGAACTAATACTGATAGTATTGACTTTGAAATTGATCGAACAAAGGTCTTTAAAAAAAATATCTAAAAGATACCAGGTCTGAACTTGATCGAACAAGAATTGATAATACTGAACACGAACTTGATCGAAGAAAGGTCAGTACAAAGCTTCCAAGGGCTTAATAAATATCTGAGAATATGTAGACATAGATATCCAGCTTGTGAGAACCAAATCCTTCTATCCAACAGTCCCAACTTGATTGAAGGAAACTGCCATGTCTCTAGTCTTCTAATGATGGAGTCATTTTAATGCTTTTGAGAAAGATTTTGAATGATTTTAAGTGTGATCATGACCCCTTGGGAACGAAATCAAAGGAAAAATAATAAAATCCATCTATAGAAAGATATATCACTTCAATAGATTGATTGGATTGAGAAAGAATCAATTAGAAGAAATTATGAAGCGAAGGTGTGTTAAGAGAAAACACAATTTTACCAAGTTAACTACGTGAAAATATGAGTTTTGAGTTTGATAAAATGATGTAGCACCATCTTTTGATGAATAATGTGCAATTAGATGATAAAGAACCTGGAAAACTGATTGTGTAAAGTCTACAAATTATTTTATGAACATGTATAGCATTTATGCATTTTTGGGAGAGTATCGTAAAATGTGTAGCATGCTATTGAAAACATTGTCTGTGCGTTCAATTTCATTCCCGATTGATCAGAAAAGAAAAAAATTGAATTTTGATAGTCCTAGAGGAGTTTTGGAGCTCTTAAATAGATCAAAAAGGTCAATATATATATCTCAAAATCCTCTTTTTACCCATTCATTTGTTAGTAATAACTGAGAGGGGGGGTGAATCAGTGGCCTCAAAAACTTATCCTTAAACTTAACCACCAATCAATAAACCTCATATTATTATGTCCCTATAAGATGCATGCCATTAAATAATTATAATGATTAACTTTCTATTGGTTTTCCTTGTATGTCCTTATTCTCCTTGATTACAGATAAGCAGTATAACTATTTACCGAAATACAGTAAATATGCAGAGTATACCGATGAATCCAGAATGAATTATATAAGATACAAAACAGTAAAGAAATATATCATACACACATATAGCACATGGATTTTAATGTGGAAACCCTGTTAAGGGAAAAAACCACTGGGACCGGTACCCCAAATTTTCACTCTTCTGAAGTGAGCCCTGTTAGGAGCCAACCCTGTTAAAGGTTACAAACACATTGTTAGGTGTGATCTTGTTAGAGGATTTTACACATATAGGTTGTCACTTAGTATCGGGCATATAATGCTGCCATCCTTGAATCAGCCTCTCTCTTAGACTGTCAATAGGCATTAGGCATATCCAATGCTACTTTCATGAATCAAACTTTTTGGTACTCCTTGGGATGTACCTCAATATATAGAAGACTGTTAAGTCCTACTCTGTTAAGAGACTTGATGCTTCAATGGTTAAACTGAAACAAAATGACCTATTTCTAATGCAACTTGAATTACAAATTTTTAGATCTATTTAAGTACATTACCTCTCTGATCAATGTATCAATTCAATTCTTTTGTGCTCCATACTTTATGTTATGTGATGTTGTGCTTACTATTCATCGGTGTCTACAGAATTCCTTAGCTCTCCTTCAGCTCGATTGATCATTACTACATGAAGTTGTTCTTCATCAGTTTCTTTTTAGCATCCTCTTTCTATTCACTCCCATTAATCCCCTTTTCATGTGATACAAAAATGAATTAAGCTTGTCTCTTATATAGACATGATATTCACTATTTCTTGATTCTTGATTCTTGATTCTTGGCGTGAAAACAATCCAGCCAATTTGATTTAAAGCATAGCTCCTAATTTGTCTCATAGTTATCTTTATGCCAACTGTATAAATCAGCTTTAAATCAATTACTTAACTCTGGTTGAATAAAACAAAGAAAACAACCAGTTAAGTCTATCTTTCGCTCTTGCAAACTAGATATTTTGTCATTTTCTGAACTCTCTGTTCCGTCAGTCAACTCTTCAGTTAGTCATCAGTCACAACTACCAGTTTCATCGGTGTGACTCCAGTTAGCTTCGGGATCTTCGTCCATCAGGTATCATTGGATTTTTTCTCGTTGGGCAACTCTATCTTCTGCTCGCTGGGTATCACTGTGAATTTTCTTCTTTGCCTTTACCAATGGTGTGCACTCCGTCAGTGTTGTCTGTCACTTAGTGAATACTTGAATTTTATGCATTGTTGAAAGCATAACCTTTGTTCCATTGATTCTCTTAAGTCTTTTGGCATTATGTACATGACCGTACAGATGATATCAAGTTGACATCAATGACAATACAAACCATTAATTGATTTAATGCCTTGCATTATCTTCAACTTAACATTATCAAACATTTAATCAGTTGCATGTCATCAATCTCTCTATTTGGCATTGATGGCAACAAAATTATATTGTCACACTATACTATTTCTAATACAATATGAAATACAACTATTGAGATTTGTCACAATACCAATCTCTCCCTTTTGTGAACCAATAAATGTCTGAACTTCGGTAAGCTCTGTTTTAGCTTAGATTTGATTCCTGCAGTTCTCTTGTCTTCTGATGTGTTGATTCCTTTTCTTGTGTCAATTTCTCTCATTTTGACTGTTCTCCTATTTTGATGTTTTTCTCTTTTCAGCAATTCTCCCTTTGTATAATCTTTCATACAACTTTCTCTCCTTAAGGATATAATCTCTCCCTGTTGGAGTAATCTGATAATGGATAATCTCTCTTCCTTTTTTTTGAAGAATATGTTAATATGGATAATTTCTCTCTCTTTGACAACAATGTCAAACAAATTTTTTTTACAAATAGCTGACATTCATGTCAAATAATCTTGTCTTTTTCTATTCATAATATATTCCTTGAATTTCCCTTATCCATCAGCAATACAATGATATGTTCTGGTGCTCGATTCTGATATATACCAGTCTGTATATAGGTGTATCTTTTAAGTTCATCCTGTTGCTTGCATCAACATGAATGATATTCTGATAATATGTAGGCTGATGTAGCCTTCAGTCATTTTACTAACTGGTAGACAAGGGTTTGACCCCTAGTCTCTTACTCAGGTACTCAAATGTATCCTTGGGCAGTGGTTTAGTGAAGATATCAACTAATTATTCTTTGGATTACACATACTCAAGTATCACTTCTTTTTCTTTAACTTGTTCTCTTAAGTAATGATACTTGATGGCAATGTGTTTAGTTTTTGCATGCATGACTGGATTCTTGGAAATGTTTATTGCAATGGTGTTATCACAATAGATAATCACTGGTTCTAAGTTCTTCATATGCATACCTTCCAGCAACTGTTTGATCCATGCAATATTTGAGCAATTTTTAGTAGCAACAATGTACTATGCTTCTACAGTAGACTGAGAGATGCATCCGTGCTTGAGATGCATCCTTGCTTCTTGCTAATGCATGTGACAAGTCTGTCACCCATAAAGAATGCTCCTCTAGTTGTGCTCTTCCGGTCATCAAGATTTCCAGCCCAATCAGCATCGGTAAACACGTTAAGTTCAAATTTTCCTTCTCTTCTATACCATAAGCTGAATTCCTCAGTATTCTTCAGATATCTTATAATTCTTTTCATAGCATTCATATGTGATTCCCTGGGGTTAGCAGAAAATCTAGCAACAATTCCTACTTCATGTGCAATATCCGGTCTAGTGTGTACAACATACATGACTTTTCCTATCATTGATCTGTACAAAGTATGATTTACCTCTATTGTCTTGTCCTCCTTTGTCAACTTACATCCAGTAGCCATCGGTGTTCCAACTAGTTTGGATTCTTCCATCTTGAAAATTTTAAGGACCTCTTTGATGTACTTGGATTGTGTAATGTGAATACCTTCACTTTGTTGAATGATATGTAGACCAAGAAAGAACTTGATCTCTCCAAACATAGACATCTCAAATTATTTACTCATCTCATCAGCAAATGATTCGCATAGCATATCATTGCCTCCAAATATGATGTCATCAACAAATATTTCAGCAATCAAAGTGTTACCATCAGTATCTTCTTTCAAATAAAGATTACTATTTTCACTAGTTCTTATGAATCCAATACTTATTAGATAGGAATGAAGTCATTCATACCAGGCTCTAGGAGATTTTTTTAATCCATACAAGGCTTTGTGAATTCTACATACCATGTTCCTCTTGTCTGGATCTACAAACCCTTCTAGTTGCTCAATGTATAACTCTTCTTCAAGTATTCCATTTACGAATGCTGACTTGACATCCATTTGATATACTTTGAATCCTTTGTATGCAGCATAAGCAAGCAATATTATTACTCCTTCTAGCCTAGAAATGGGTGCAAAGGTTTCTCCATAGTCTACACCTTCTTCTTGTGTATACCCCTTGCATACTAGTCATGTTTTGTTCCTTGTGGCTTCACCATTCTCGTTCAGCTTATTCCTGAATATCCATTTTGTACCGATGACATTCTTATCATCTGATCTTGGCACAAGTGACCATGTTTTGTTCTTCTCAATTTTCTCAATCTCATCATTCATAACACTTATCCATTCTTCATTATCTAGTGCAGCATTGACAGACTTCGGCTCAAACTCACAAATTAAACAATTTGAGGTTAAAGACTTACTTCTTGTTCTTGTACCAGCTTTCTTATCTCCTATTATCTGGATCTCTGGATGGTTCCTTCTTACATATCTTGCAAGTATAGGTACAGTTCTTTGTCTATCAGCTTGATCATTATCCTGATCTTCATTTTGTTCTTCATTACCTTGTACATTTTCTTGATTATTATCCTGATCGTCGGTAACAGCAGTCTGACCATCAGTTGCAACATTTTGTTATTCTAGGATTAAGCATTGTTGCTTGGGTAGAGTGTTGGGTTCTTCACAATATACAAACTTGTGCAGTCCTCTGGTTCTTTTGTGCTTTCTAGCTCATTCTTTTCTGTAAAATTCATCAATCTTTACATTTACACTTTCAACTATTTTGTTAGAGGCCTTGATAAGACATTTAAAAGCTTTGCTTTTGGTAGAATACCCCAAAAAAATACCTTCATCACTTTTGGCGTCAAGCTTTCCATTTTTATCATTCTTTAAGACATAGCATTGACTACCAAAGATCTCAAAGTAGCTTACATTGGGTGTTTTACCATACCATAGCTCATAAGGTGTCTTCTTTGTGTCCTTCTTCAATTATAATTTTTTTACTGTATAAACAGCAATGTTGACAACTTCCCTCTAGAAGATTTGGGTGATGTCTTTTTCTATCATCATCGTTCTTGCACAATCAACTATTGATATGTTCCTTCTCTTAGGAATCCCATTTTGTTGTGGTGTTCTTGGTGCAAAAGCCTGTCTTTTTATACCATGCTCATCACAGAAATTAGTGAATTCATCTGATATAAATTCTCCTCCTCTATCAGATCTCAAACATTTCAAATCCTTACCACTTTTTTTTTCTACCATAGCCTTATACCACTTAAACATCTTAAATGCTTCAGAGTTATCTTTTAGAAACATAACTGTCATCATTCTAGAGTAATCATCAACAAAGAGAATAAAATATCTATCTCCATAATAGCTCTTTGTCCTCATAGATCCACATAAATCAGTATGGACTAATTCTAGAATATCATCAGATGTATGGGTTTTACTTTTGAAACTAGACTTTGTCTTTTTACCTTTTTGATCATTTTTGCACATGATGTTGGTGGGCCTGCACTTTAAAATTTGTCTTCAAATTTTTCTAGAGGTTTCCTATAGCGGATAACTGATAACTGAAAATATATGTTTTATTGAAATATAATGTATTTAATATTGCTTGATATGATTGAGATATGAAATGGATTAGATGAAATAAAAGGGTAATTCAAAAACTTGAAACAATGAAATGTTATACCAAATTCAATTAACGAGAGAGACCATTGTTTTATTTCAATAATGGGCGATAGAGTTGATAATTATTCAATCCTACGTTCAACTTCAGAGATGGCTTTGAAAACAAAATCTTATCACCTTAAAGGCGTTATGATATGCACATATAACTAAAAAATTTTAAAAAATACTTCAATTTAATACTATTTCTCAGATGACAGACTAATTGATCAATACTTTAATCAATAAGATTTTAACCATGCAAAAATGAGAAAGAAACAATTGACTATATAGAATATAAACTTAAATTGAAATATATGCAAATCGAAACTATCACTTTAAGGAATTTCAAATTTATTTATCTGAAGGACTTGATTGTAAAGAAATAACGAGAAAGTATTGCATAATAAATGAAATGCCGACTTACCTCTGATTGACAAGAAATGGTGTATTGGATCTTTGTATTCAGATTTCGAATTTGACTATCTTTCATTCCATCACACCCCAAGAATCCATAGTTTCAACATATCAGTCCTTATGTATTGTTCAATGTTATTATTCTCTCTTGTTTTTCATATTTTTGAATGAATATAAATATAAAACTGAAAGGGTGTGTGAAACATCACACCCTTTCCCAAAAAACTAATCTATAACCACCTATAATTCTGTTACAATAGTTTGATAAAAATATATTTTAATCAGTAATAATTATTAACTGATTTGGTTGCATAGAGCCTGCACAACTAAATAGATTTGTATATAAACTCCTCTGTAATTGCA
The DNA here is from genome assembly GCA_018584345.1 of Thuja plicata. Taxonomy (NCBI): domain Eukaryota; kingdom Viridiplantae; phylum Streptophyta; class Pinopsida; order Cupressales; family Cupressaceae; genus Thuja; species Thuja plicata. The sequence continues at coordinate 2,849,720 of MU225615.1, read as the reverse complement.
TTCAAGACCCCTACCTCGTGTGTTTGAAATTGATGGCTATGATGATGCAACTTGTGGTGAACGATCTCTGAGATGAATTCAGTATGTTATGTCTGCTATAATTTGTTGATGGATTCATATTGTACTATGACATGATAATGTTATTGGTATTGTCTATTTCGAGACCATAACGATCATCCGTGTGCATGATAATGAATGCATTTTCTGGTTCATAGCATCTGTAATCTCATTTGTGATCTTCATAGACTACTTCCACAGCGTGCATTATCTCTCTGCGAGCTCTTTTAACCATGTTCATAGGTGACTATTTGTCCCAACGTCAAGGAGTATGGATCATCTATCAAGCCACGTCCACCACCTTTGTTCTCTATTTCCTCTTAGCGATTGCACACTGGTAGCAGATATCACAGTTGATATATTATATAACCCAGTCCAATAATATCAATTCTGTTGACCTCAGAACCAGAACACATATCCTTCATCTTGTATCGATAATTCTGAGTCATTGGCTTTGAGCATGTCGCTGTTTTGATTTGCATCAACCATGCTATTGCGTACTTGATGGAATAGTTAAAACTCCTAATATTGCTGGATCGAATGACCTTGTGGCATGTCTGATGTAGAGATATTCCCTCTTCATCTATACTGGATTGGATAGAGCGAGTGTCCATCCACAAATTGCATCGACCCAACCTTAATTGTTAAATGCATAATCAATTTACTGTCTACATCAACCAATGTCATTATTGTTGATGAGGATGGCAGCCATTGCAAAGGAAACATTTCAAACGTCTTTGCAAACTATGTGGCATGGGAATATATTGTTTGTTGTCTTCATCGACTCCATCTTTTGCTTGCCACCTTTGATATTAACAATATAAACAATAACCATGTTATTATTTGCCGATATAATAATAATGATTAGAATATAATTATAAATTTTTTTTAAACCATCTATAATAGTAATAGTCAAATAGATAAAAGAAGAATAAGAATAGTTACTCATGAAGAAATTGAAATGAAACCGATCAATGTCACAATTTCTTATCCATATGGTCATACAAAGCTTTATGATTTTTTGTTTAGTTAGTCCTTTTTGTATTACCTTCTTTTATTCAATTAAAAAACTTTGCTCGATTGAAAGTAACAATAATAATAAATAACATACCATTAATGAAATATATCTTTCTTTATAACAAATGGCATGAAATCATATATTAATTAGGCAAATCAACAGTATAACTTTCGCTCTAGATTAAAAACATATACTAATATCATAGAAGAAGAATAAGAATCTAAATATTTATAGATTATATATGACATTATGAATGTTTTCAATATTAACACAGTATTACCTTTTTTAAAACAACGATATCGTTTATTCAAATTCCTTCTTATATTCATAAGCATAACACATTTTTAAAAAGATATATATACACTTACTAATACTTTCCTTTATATTCCTTTTACACCATAATGACAACCCTAGTCATTTTATAATAATTAGGGCATAACATATATATATGAAAAGGATATATCATTTGTCATTATCGTTACTAATCAAATTATAACATATTGTAATCTTTTAGACCATGACCGTAAATAAACATCATCCTTTCATCGAAAATAAAGAATATTCAAATACATAAAGGTTTGATTAAGACAAGATCAACCTCTTCAAAATTTTAATAGATCGCTAATTAAAACATTTGAAAGTATCATTGAATCAAGGATATAATCATCTTTTAAAATATTTCCTCTTAGGTTATGATTGCAAGTTGATGACTTTTGTCATCAATGTGGATCAGTGATTTATAATGTAATGGTAAGATATATTGGATTCCATATAAGCACATTAGGAAAAACATCACATAATATTTTAAACTTAATCAAAAGCATATTGAAGATCAATTGTAATAACATTATGTCTTTAAGAGAAGGAAGTCACAAGATCAAGTTCCTAGATTCCCCTAGTGAAAAAGAAATTTTAAGAAAATGATTATAAGACAAAGCGAATCTTTAAACATTAAGCATTAAGACATATGAAAGTTAATAAATACATGATAACACTTTGATAAGACAAGGATGATGAAAAAGGAAGCTATAAAAGACAAGTAGGTATGTGTAGACAATTACTTCCCTGAACAAGAATGGATACAAATTACTTTGTTGACATGGGTTCCACCAGTGGCTCTTTCTGGGGATGTGTGTTTATACCTGAACACAGCAAGATCCAAGCTATCTCTAGAAATCAAACCATTAGAAAGCATAATGACAACAACATATATACATAAGAAAAAGGAAAGAGAAAAAATACTTGTCTATTGTTATCTTTAATGAAAGAAAGGTTTAAGATACTGACCATGCACAGGAAGTTCTTGATTGTAACCTTCCAAATCTTGTAAAATGTAAGAATTCTCACCTCCTTTACCAATGATGACAAAAGGACCTATCCATAATGCATCAAACTTTCCATGTTTACCTTTGTCTTTATCTTTCACATTTCATCTCAAAACTAAGCCTCCTTCCTAAAATTTCCTTTCTGTGGTTTTCTTATCAAATAAATCTTTTACTTTCTATTGCAATTCTTGATTTCTTTCATGAGCTCTATTCCTCACTTCATCCAATTCTGCAAGTTGTAATAGTATGTCTTCCATGAAATCCACTTCTTCATATTGTTTTTCATTCATAAACTTATACACTGGCAACAAATTATTCAATGGTAACTGAGCTTTCTTTCCATAAACAAGTTCATATGGAGCATACCCAGTAGATTTCTTAACTGTAATCCTGTCTACCCAAAGTGCGAGAGGTAATTTTGAATCCCATGCTCTTTTGTTATTATTTAACATCCTTTTGATAATTTTCATTATATTTTTGTTGCTAGATTCTGCTTGGCCATTCCCTTGAGGGTGATATGGGGATGAAAAGGAAATATTTATTCCATACTTCTCATGAAATTCAATAAATTATGTAGATCTAAAACACATAGCATTATCACAAACAATCTTCTGAGGAACACCAAATCTTTTCAATATCTTTTCAGTAAAAAATTTGATTACCACTTTACTAGTAGCTTGTCTAGTTGGTATGGCTTCCACCCATTTAGTGAAGTAATCAGTGGCTACCAAAATCCACTTATGCCCACCACTGGATGTATCAGTTATTTCACCTA
>MU225615.1:2806585-2830784 GCA_018584345.1 Thuja plicata | reverse complement strand
CCCTCGGTGCCAAAATAGCACCAGTGCACTGACTAACCCTCCGCACTAACTAGGGTGCCTCCTCCTCCATCACCTCCTTGTCCTCCAAAATAGTACTCAAACCAACTCTCTGAGTACTAGTACAGCCACCAGTATGTCTACCCCTCGTTCAGACTCCGCCATCCGCACCCCCAGGACCAAGATCATCTCCCCCATCATCTCCCCTCCCTCGTCCTCCATCTCTACCTCCGTCATGTCCACCATCATGACCACCAACCCTACCACCATCTCAGCCTACAACCCTCCCTCCATCATGGCCATCATCCCTCCCTCCATCACTTCCATCATCCCTCCCTCCATCCTGACCACCCCTACCTCATTGTACCTAACGGCACCTCCTCATGAGAGTCCTAGCTACTAGATGAGAGACATTTGTAAGTGCAACTGGCCGGGTATGGGCCCAATGAGCATCATACTGCGGAGTAGTGCCTAAAAAAGATCAAATTCTAATATCAATACCACATCAGATGAAGGCACATACCATAAAGTAGATAGACAAAAAGAGTAGTAAGGAAACTTAACAAAAGGTGTGTAAAAGAAAAACAAACCTGCATCTAAAGTAGCCGATCTCCATGTCCACACAACAGGAAGTAAACCTGCAAACTCAGTACCTGTAGCATCAAGTGACACAACACCACCCCAGATGGTAGAGTCCCTCAACCTACGCGCAAAATATGCATATGAGTTGGACACATCCTGTCGCTCACCAAACTGTCGTAACACCCTGTCGGCATTGTGAAACTCAATCATATGTACATGGTCTATCACACGGCCAATCAAGTATCTCTGCTGATGATAAAAAGGAAGATGGATGTCCTCTCCATCCCACACAGGGCAATCTCTATACGGCCTCCAAATGAAATAGGGCATCATGTCTAATTATTGACGCCAATACAACAAATGACCCATGTGGGTCTGAACGATGGCTCCATCATACATAAAAACATATGGCTTGTCTACAGGTAGAGCACATGTGTTGGTTGTATTCCCAGTTTTGGTGTTTACCCAAAAAAAATTGATATCTTCATGACTGAGAAATGTAAATTTAAAAAAAAAAAAAATTTGTCCAAAGCTGCAAGGTCCCTGAGAAAGTTCCATGTTTTTAGGTCATAATCCATAGAAATGGTTAAAAAACCCTATCTTAGGTTTCATTATATGCAAAAGTGTCAAAAATCCCTAGATATGTTAATCTGGTTTATATTTTTAAGTTACTTTTTGAAAAGCTTAAGTCATAAAAAGGTCATGTGTGTTTTAAAGTTAGTTGCCCAGTCTCCTAATATTAAACAAATATTCCATTTCATAATGAGACTTACCGATTCACTTTGGTCGGGATGTCTCTAAAAAGAAAAGAATATACCTTATAAGTCATGAGACTTAGAAAAATGCATTAGTCATGAAGTCTCCCAATGAAGAAAATATGATCTGGCGACATAGAGACAAAAGGGTTAAGTCGCGGTGTTGCACAATGTATCCTGCAGTTAACAAATTATCATGATACTTAGTGATTCCTTCAATCGTGGGGTCTCCAGATAAAAACACAGTTAGTGATAATTTTAAAAGCTTCAGTCACCATGTCTCTAGTTAAAAAGTTAGTTAAGTAAAAGGTTTAGAGACTTGGTGACAAACTGCAAATTGAAATGAAATATATAGTGGTCGGGTAGTCGTTGGTCAAACATGGTAAGTCAGCATCTTTTCAGCGATTTGGAGACAAACAACTAAAGATGAGACATGTGTCCACAATGAATAAAGAAAAGTGTATCAGTCTCATGGTCTCCAAATGATTTAGGGTTTCCAGAATGTGTTCATCAACTTAGCGGAGCCGTCAGATGTAGAATAAGATAAGATCAATGGTAGTCACTGAGTCTAATAAAAGTTGCACAGCGTAAAATATTCTCGCGATAATGAGATTAAGCTTTAGACCCATAGTCTCCAAATTAAATGATAAAATAAAGTTTCATGAACCTTTTCGCTAAGTCTCAAAAGGAAATATCAAAGAGTAGATTTATTCATCGATTGAGCGACTAAGGGTAGTCGCGAGGTCTTGTAAAGTGAAAAGAGCATTCAAAGACTTAGCAGTCAAATTTTAATAGATAAAAAGATAATTGTAGTCGTGAAGTCTCTGAATAAACTCTGAGTTAGGCAATTCTGCCAGCGACTTGGGTTCATTTGGTCACGTGATCGCCAGAAATAAATCATAGTTAAGCTGAGGTGAAGGGAATCATGCAGTCGCTAGATCTCCAGAAAAATTGAGAGTTAAGGGGTTTGATCAGCGACAAGGAGATAATACATAGTCGCTTGGTCGCCAAATATGAAAAGTGATAATAAGTGGCAATTGCTAACATGACAATATGGAGATTCATCATTCAATAGAAATACAGGAGATTAATTATTGTGTGAAAAAGGTAGCTGAGATGTCTGGTGAAGAACCAATCATATCAAAACATGTGGTTTTGTTCAAATTTTGTAAGGGTTTTTCTGAAAAATGCACTCATTTGAATTTGATTTCCTGTCACGTTCATGAGCTACAGCTAGGAATTCAATTAATACCACAGCATGTAAACTTGAAGGCAGAATTGATTGATTCTTCAATGATGAGCTAAGTACTTTGTAAAGTTGCCATAAATGGATGATCTCAGGTTTATTTTCATTCATCATGCATCCAGAATTTCAAAGCAGAAAATTTACTAGGTTTTCTGTGTCGAGGAAGTAAGAATTGATCAATTTCAGGGTGATTATTCAGTTTTCAAAGTTCTTGAATTGTCTTCAATGCACAGGAGAGGGTAAGGAGTCCTGAGAGAAGATTTGTTCCAATATCAGTGAAAAAGAAGTGGAAAATAGAACAAAATGAGTAAAGTAGTTAGTGTGGCATCTACTAGTGGGAAGAGCGATGAAGTGGATGAAGATGCCAAGGGTAAATGGAACTTCTCTGATGAGTTTTTGAAGCTATTACCAGGGTCTACATAGAACAAGAGGGAAAATGCCAACATATTGGCATATGAATACTATGATATCAGAGATGCCCATACACCAGGTTCTATAGGTTTTTCTCTTTATAATTATTTTTATAAGAATGTTGATAAGGCCATACCAATATCAAACCCTTGGACTAGTGGTTTGGCTAGGTTAATTGTTCCTGATGTCTTTGTAGATGTAGACTTGTTTCTAGGTCTAGCAAACCATTATGACTCCTTGTTAAGGACAATTAAACAGAATGATGGTACTGCACTGTTAATTCTGAATAGGAATTCTTTTATGCGAGCTTTTAGTTTGTATAGTACCATGTCCACTAAGATTAACATTACAAAGCAGGAGGAGAGATATAGGTTACAGCCTGGGATAGCTAGAAATCTATTACAGAAACATATCCTTAAGGAGGTTAGAAACCACATTGTCCCTTTACCAGGAACTGCACCTTATTGTTTCAAAGATTTACAATTTTATATCAAATACATTGCATATGCTTTGTTTAAGGTGTTGGGTAGGGATGGAGGAGCTAAGAAGATAAATGCTGGGATTTTGATGATGGTATTAGATTTACAAGATGTGCATTCTAGTACCAGCTATGATTATATTCAATACATTATTGACAGAATTCATGAGGGGTTTGTAGCTATATAAAGAAGGATAAAGATCCTAAATTTTTACATTATTCTATCCTTATGCATCTATTATTGCATTTCAATTATGGCATCATGGATGTAAACAATTTGAACCCCAGAGAATTTTTCATGACTGGCCCAAACCTGTCCAATTTTGGATTAAGATATGGAATTTCACTTCCAAGGACTGTGACTTCTATGGATTTGAGAACTAGATTGTCTACCCTTTGATGCAAAGTTTGGGTGTCAACAAGACTAGACTCCTAGTGAAGGTGCTACAACTGCTAAGGCCATGTGAGTATTTTGATAAATGGGAAGGTGACCACAATTGGGGAGACTTCTTTTTAGAAGATAATTTAACTATGATCAGAGTGTATGGATGCACACATCCATCCCATGTCCTACCATATCATGTGCCATCAGGAGTTACAGCAATGGAATTTATTTGGCAGCTTTTGTTAACTGATAATGAGCACTTTGCACCACACAGGAAGGGGACATTAACCCCTAGGTAGTTCAAGATTTTTCAGTTTATAATTGGCAAAGGTGCTATTGATTTAGTAAGCAACTGGTTGGAAAGCTGTAAGATGGGAGTAGCATTGTATAGGTATATTGATCCAGAGGGATTTATTGCAGGAGCTAAGAAACTCCTAACTCCTACCATACCAAATACATATGTGCATGGTCTTTGTGTGGAGGAGGATGCTACTAGAAATATAATTGATGAAGATGAAGTGAGAAATAAAAGAGAAAAAATCCCAGAGTTGTTGAATTTAGAGAAAAAGATAAAAATAAATGGATTGGCATTTGGGGGTTTTTATCCTGATTTACCATATTTTGATAAGATTAAAGCTATGCTAGATAATTTTTACACACTCTGTGAACAATTAGATAGAGTTCTAGATGTAAAGAAAGGGGGAAAAGAACCTGAATATTCAAATTTTGAATATGAAGGTGAGAGTGAAGAAGAATATGTCAATCCACCTCATATAGATCAACCACAATAGAATGTTGCAGAAGAAATTCAGGTACAAGGAGGAGAAGGACATATTATAGACTTAACTGAAGTTTCTCAACCTGGTGATATAGATGAGCCTGCTACCAAGAGGAAAAAATTTGATCTTGGTCAGACCTCTCATGATCAAACTTACATAAGAAAAGAGAGAAAAGGGGATAGAGTAAGTGCTCTTGTTCCTGGCAACAGATTATATGATCATAATTTGAGAAAGGAAATCAAAAAGGGAAAGAAACTGCAATAAGAAGTAGAAGAAAACATAGATTTGCCTCTCAGGACATGTATAGATGAGAGATTGATCCATCAGCAGCAATTCTTGCAAGATGATGATTTCATTAAAACTGATGAATTTAAATATTTCCTTAGATGGAAAAAGAAGGAAGAGATTAGTGAGCAATTAAGAATAGCTGGTGAAGAAGAAGTAACAAATGAGGCTCTTTTAGCTTTACAGTTATATGATCCTAAGACTAAGGACATCACTCCTGAGGAAGCTAGAAAATTAGTGTTGGAAAGTGCCATGTTGCTTGTTGAAGGCTGGGATTTAGCCTCAACATTTATAATAAATCAAACATGAAAGAAACCAGACTTAAAGATGACCACTGAGAATAAAATGGGTGATATGATCAAGGGATTTGGATATAGTCCTAATTCTGAAGCTTTTTCCATGCGGAGTCTATGTCCTAAGGACCAGAAGCCTCAGTTGCTAAATATTCAAGAGAGCATGGTGGGAAACCAAATGGTATGGACAATCCAAAACACAAATGATTTGGAGATCTCCCAAATAATGACACATTGGGCACATTTGAATGAAGATAAGACAAAACAGTTGTCTAATAAATGTGGTATTTTGATAGAAGAGGCTAGTGCCTTGGCCAAGGATAGAGAATTGTGCCACATTAAGATTCATCAGCAAGATAAGGTAATTGCTAAATTTACTAAACAATTGTGTGAAAAGCCAGAAGTGGTATATGTACCCTCAGAGTAGCCCCTACAAATAGAAGAAAAGGTGGAAACAAGGGAAGAAGTAAAAGCAGATGATATGGCTAAGAAAGATAATGAAATTGCCATAAATGCATTGAGGAATATACTTCAACATAGGATTGATATCTTGAAAGATAAAATAGATATTATCCTAAATGCATATAATAAGTTGCCCATTTTACATGCTGAAGTGACAGGGTACATCTCTATTTTGACTCCTTTTTCACAACATGGTCTCCCAGGATACAACTATTTGAGAGATTAGCTTCTTTACAGCAACATAGGCCAGATTTGCTAGAGATTTTGACAGAGGTAGAAGATGAGATCAAAAAGGTAAATGTGACTTTATCTTTCTTTAAAGGTAAATTGAATCAGATAGAGGCAAAGATGAGCCTATTTGGACCAAATTTCAATAGATTTATTCCTCCACTAAAGGGAGCAGATGATCATATTAAGGCCTTGGAGAAATGAATTTGACAGCAGAATGCCTAGTAAAGAGGTATTTATTATAGATTTTTATCTTGATTTGGAAGGTTTTAATAAAATTTTAGATGAGGCTTTTAAAGCAGAAACTGACATTAATAAATTCTTAGTTGATGTCAAAAGCGTAACTGATGTCAGATGGGAAAGGCAGAAAGGAAAATTGTAGAGTATTTAGAGTTTCAATTGGCCAACAGAGGAGGATGTGACAACATGGGATTTAAAGACAAGACCAAAGAAAAAGAAGCCTATTGAAATAGAAGAAGAGGTCATGGATGAAGAGTAGAGAGGAACACTTGGCGCCTGATCATTGAGCACATGGAGGTTAGTAATTATAAAAGACAAGTGTAGGTTAGCCTGAAATGTAGGTCACTTGGTCTCAATACAAATATCAGATACTATCCTGAACACTATCAGAAAAAGGTGCCAGAATTCATATGAAGACAAAAGAAGATCAGATTTCATCCCTTATTCTTGTCTTCCCACCGCTTGAACATTCTTGTTTCTTGTCTTTTCTGTACTTTTAGGGTTAGGTTCCTTAAACCATCTGAAGCTTGTTGCATCCTTGCTTTAAGGATTCCAAGATGGTTTAAGACCTATATATAGATCAAATGTAATAATTTTGAAAAGAGATGAAATATATTGACAAACCAGACTTCTAGATTTCAGTCTATATTTTTGAGATTTTAACCTTGACATGTATTGAAGCAGAAATTTATGAATAAAATATAGCGCAACTTTATTACATATTGTTATTGTCTCTTTTCTTATTGAGTTTATTCTTTTATGTTTAATTTGTAAGGCATGTTAATCATATTGGCTACAAGGTAGTTATCTAATTATTTGAAAGTTTCTTCCAAGGGGAGAATTAAACCTTGTGAGTAGTTTCAGAGAGTACAGCAATAATTGAGGATTTGATATAACATTGTGGGAGTGACAGGGTAATTTGTAAGGCACTTTACCTGAGTTGTACATAGGTTGTAAGGCATCTTACAGTATTTTATTTGTTTATATTTCTATGAATTTATATCTTTTGATTCTATAAGCCCAAGGATAGGCACTGGTCTAGGAACTTGTTTGGTAATCCATCATCCAAAATATCTAATACTATTCAAAATCAATTACCTTCAGAGTATATATGTAAAATCAATTGTATTCACAGTGATTACAGTTGGAGCTTGTTGATTTCTTAAAGAGTAAATCAAATAGGTTATTCCTCCTAAATTCATAAGAATTGTAAAAGGAAAGAAACATGAAATTCCTTATTATGTTGTTGTCTATCATCATTAAGATAATGATTTGGATTGTCAAGATTTTCCTCAGAATAATCATAGTTATTTTCATTGTCATTTATATATCCATATAAGAATAGAGCATTCAGAACATAAATAAAATCCACTCTAAAGATATTGTCAAGTCAGTAATCAATTATAGGTAAAACCTGCCTGAGTCAGTGGATCTCAAAAAAGAAGGAGGTGATAATAGGTATCCCCAGTGTTATCAAAATACCTCATCAATTAGTGTTTTCTCTTACTTGAGTCAGAGTATCAAACGAATTGGGATTCATAGAGTTATTTAAGTATTCAAGTAATTTTAGAGGCCCTGCAAGAAAAAACCATAACAACATGTACCAACAAGACGACATACAACAATGTACTCCCACGCCCATATCTGCAGGAGGGTAGCACCACAGCCAAGCGACTTACCATTAAGGTAAGCCACGTAGAACATGTGAAAGTGCATATGAGCTAACATGCATGGCCCCATGCATAAACAACATGATCCCAGACCATACTCTACAACACAGAACCAAAGCCGACAGAAAATCCACGTTGCCGATGATCAGGACATAAGATGCCACAAATCAGACTACCTAGTAAAGTTGACAACCTATCTAGACCCAAGCCAAATCAGGACCATGGAATATCATATGCACTAGATAAACCAAGATGATATCGGGGCAATCCAGAAAGCTCCATCAAAGAAACAACACCAGGTCAGGTGGCATACTCCACAAGTGCACCCTGGATCAAAAGCTGAAGGATGCGGTACACATCCTCCAATGTAACAATACACTCTCTAGTAGGTAACCAGAAAGTGCATTTATCTGAATGCTATCACTCTACAAGAGTCAAGATCAGACCCCTATTGATCGTGATCTCTGGCATGTAACAGATCCAATATAACCCTAAGTCCCTAAGAACTGACCTCTCGTCCTCAGAGAGCTGGAACCTGTAAACAAGACCCACCGGTCTGGACTCCCAACAATGCAGAATCCTCCTGGTGAACTGCACACAGCAATAAAATAGAAATATATCAGCATCAGTCATACAGGGAAGTGTCAGAAAATAGCATATGCAGAAATGAGATAAGGAAATCAAGCAAATAGTTACAAAAAAGCGATTGCAGTAATAAACCCTACATATGCGGTCCTGTTATGTGATTGTGAAATACAATAGTTAATTGTGACACATAAATTTCAATTGTGGCATGTAAACAAGGCCAGTGTGGCACTCTTATCAATTGTGGCACTAGGCCGGCAATTGCGGCATTCAAACCACAATTGCAGCAAAATCGCAAACGATTGCGGCACCATATGCGAAAATTCAAAAAACAATTTTTTTTCAAAGCGATAAATAAAGACATTAATGACATGAATATCAAGAAAACTCACCAAACGTCCTACGCCAGCTAATCTCTGAAACATCTGGACTCGGTCGGATATGTGAGTGACTCCAAGTAAGCCCGCCATCGCACGAAAATAGGAGGAAAAGTAAAGAAAATTATGCACAAACTCACCAAGAATCTGAGAGCTCCAAGAAGGAAATGTGACAAATGAATGGCCCTCTTGGCTATTTATAGGGATTTTTAGAAACCCTAATTTCTGTAGAAAGCAAAAATTTTCTTCCTGGTCCCCGAAAACTTCGACAGTCAATATCAGAGGCAATATAAGGCATTTTTCAAATTAGTCAGCTACCCGAATTCAAAAATTGCAGTTTCAACAAATTAACGCTCATGTCGTGACTTTTCACTCAAATTTGTTGAGGGGGCATAAATACACCTACTATCACTGGGGCAAGCTGGGGCAAGATCAAAATCAAAGAATCTTTGATACACTGTGACAAGTCACATCGCATCAAAGAAGGGCAAATGTAGACACCCGAAAATGGACAAGCTTGCGACTTTACATTAAAAATACTAATTTTCATCTATTAATTAATGGTTTTTTAATCATCTATTTTCTTCTAAATTCATTCCCAAAATCATCTAATCAAATTCCCAAAATTAATTAAATAATTAATTTTATTTAATTAATTAATTTTATTTAATTAATTAATTAAATTCAATTTCCTATAGTTTAAGTTCAAATATTTAAACTTACTAATTAAATTCTTCAAATTAAATTAATTTAATTTCATCAAATAAAGCAATTCTAAATCAAAAAGAATTCAATTATCTCACATGTTGAAAACTTTAATTAAATAAATGAATTAAATATTCATTTATCTTCAAAGAGATAACTCCAATCAGATCACATGGGTTACTCCACCCATCTCTCCAGTTCACATGGGTAACTCCACCCACCTCTTCAGTTCAAAAAGGTAACTCGCAATCAGCTCTCTAGTCAACCAAACTCTATCTCCTCTTTACCAATTGAAGAGGTGGAGTTTACTTATGGCTTCTCCAGTTCCTTTTAATCTCAATCTCCTTATCTCTGGGATTGATCTCAACCATTCATTTCATCCTCAATTCCTATATAATAAACCCTTCATAACCATTTGAAGAATCCATGAATTCAAGCTCTCGTGCGCCATTACTATGTCAGTTTGGTTCTAGCATTCAAGCCATCTTGTGATCACACACCCATTTCAATTAGCAAATTCTCGACACTTCTCAAGTCATAGACGTTGTCCACGCCAATACTGAGCATCAAAAACAAAATTTTGGAAGGAGTAGAGAGAGACAATAGAAGCTTCAAGCACTTTGGGGTTTGCATTCATTTGTTTTCCTTTTATTGCTTGTACATTTTATTGGTTACGTTTTAAGTTATTCATTATTGGTAGCTTTGTGTATTGGATTTATATCATTGTAAACCTTTGCTACTAACCCTTTCCTTTGGAAAGCTTGAGAATCACAGATCATGATTGAGAGAGGCGTACAATAACATTGCACCCAAGCATCAGGCTGCAATTACCGAAAATCAGGAAAATCCTTAAGATGATGTTCCAAGCGATGGAGATCAGAATGAATGTCAAGATGATGATCAGAATGATGAACACAAAGCTGAAACAAAACTTTCCAAGTATTTCAGAAGACATCATCTACATAATCATATCATAGGAGACAAGAAGGATGGAATGAGAACAAGAAGTAATTCACTAAACACTAGATGTTTACTTTGTGATTTTGAGCCTAAATCTGTTAATATTACACTTGAAAATGAGGAATGGGTCACTGCTATGAATGAAGAAATAGAACAGATTAAGAAGAACAATACATGGACACTAGTACTAAGACCATATGACAAGAATGTCATCGGTACCAAATGGATATTTAGAAACAAGTTGAATGAGAATGGAGACGTCACAAGAAATAAAGCAAGATTAGTATGCAAGGGGTATGCACAAGAAGAAGGTATTGACTATGGTGAAACCTTTGCACCCATTGCTAGACTAGAAGGAGTTAGAATCTTACTTGCTTATGCTGCATTCAAAGGATTCAAGGTATACCAGATGGATGTCAAATCTACATTCCTAAATGGAATACTTGAAGAAGAGGTATACATTGAACAACCAGAAAGTTTTATTGATCCAGACAAGAGAAACATGGTATGTAGACTACATAAAGCCTTGTATGGATTGAAACAAGCACCTAGAGCTTGTTATGAAAGACTTGACTCCTATCTCATTAGCATTGAATTTGTAAGAACAAGTGAAAATAGCAATTTGTGCTTAAAAGAAGATACTGGTGGTAATATTCTGATTGCTAAAATATTTGTTGATGATATCATTTTTGGGGGAAATGAAATGTTATGCAAATCCTTTGCTAATGAAATGAGCAAAGAGTTTGAAATGTCTATATTTGGGGAGATCAAATTATTTCTTGGTCTACAAATTGTTCAACAAGATGCAGACATATATATCACTCAGTCCAAATACATCAAGGAAGTGTTGAAGATATTCAAGATGGAAGATTCCAAACCAATTGGAACACCTATGGCTACCGGATGTAAGATGACAAAAGAAGACAAATCAAATGAGGTAAATCAAACCTTGTATCGATAAATGATTGGAAAACTAATGTATGTTGTTCATACCAAACCAGATATAGCACATTTAGTTGGAATAGTTGCAAGATTCTCTGCTAATCCCTAAGAATCACATATGACTGTTGTCAAGAGAATTCTGAGATATCTGAGGAATACCGAGGACTATGGCTTATGGTATAAAAGAGAAGGAATATGTGAGCTACAAGTCTATACATATGCTGATTGGGCTGGAAACATAGATGACCGAAAGAGCACAACTGGAGGAGAATTCTTCATGGGTGAGAGACTTGTCACATGGATCAGCAAGAAGCAAGGATGCATCTCTTAGTCTACTGCAGAAGAAGAATATGTGGTTGCTACTGCAAATTGCTCCAATATTGCATGGATCAAACAGTTGCTGGAAGGTATGAATATGAAGATTCTTGAACCGGTGATTATCTATTATGATAATACCAGTACAATTAACATTTCTAAGAATCCAGTCATGCATGCTAAGACCAAGCATGTTGCTATCAAGTATCACTATCTAAGAGAAAAAGTGCAAGCAAAGGAGGTGATACTGGAATATGTTCAATCAAAGGAACAACTAGCTGACATCTTTACCAAGCCATTACCAAAAGATACATTTGAGTACCTAAGAAAGAGACTAGGGGTCCAACCCTTGGCTATCAGTTAGTAAGTTGACTAGGAGGCTGGATCATCCTGTAAAAAATCATAAGAGCATTCATGTTGATGCAAGCACCAAGAGGAATAGAAATAGATACATTTGTACATAGCAAGGTACAAATCTACACCTAACACTAAAGTAAATATATTGCTGATGGATAGGGAAATTCAAGGAGTATATTATAAAAATGATGAAAGATGATATGAGATAATTATTTGGCATTGTTTTCAAAGGGAGAGAGATTCTCATTGTAATAAGGGAGAGATTAGCTCATTTCCAAAAAATATTTAATCATTATCCAAAGGGAGAGATTGATTACATATAAAATATCCATCAAAGGGAGAGCAGTAACAAAAGGAAGAGAATATACATAAAGGGAGAGATGACTCATTGTTGTCAAAGGAAAAAGAGATTATCAAGAAGAGGAACAGTAAAGGGACAACACATAATAGAGACAGAAGCTGCTACATCTATCCAGTAAAGGGATTGAAGATTGAAGAACTCACTCTACAAGAAACAAATCTAAGTTATTTGAGCTTACCGAGAGCCAGACATTTGTAATATTTACAATAGGAAAGATTGATGAAACTATTATATTTCATATTGTATTAGTAATAATATAGTGTGATAAAGTACTATGTTTCCATAAATGCCAAAGGGAGAGATTGATGACATGTAACTGATTGAATGTTTGAAGATGTTAAGCTGATCACCGAAATGCAGAAAGATAAGCAAGAAATTAAATCAGTTAATAGATTGTATTGTCATTGATGTCAAATTGATATAATCTGATTGGTTATATTCAAAGTGTCAAAAACTTCAGAAGAATCAGAGAGATAAAATATTATGCTTTTAGTAATGCATAAAAGACCAACATTTACTAAGTGATTTCAAACATCGACGGCTAGTGGAACCGGACGGATAGAGAAACTTGAGAGCAAAGTCACAGTGATGCACGAGCAAGAAAACTGACAAGCAGAATCACAAGCGTAACCGATGGCTAGAATTACAGTGTAACCCGATGGAAAGACAAGCCCAAAGGATAGATAGCCCGAAGGACAGATAACACCGACAGAGAAGCCCGAGGAGAACTGAAGTGTTGACCGAAACTAACAAGAGTTAAAACACTGAAGTTAACTAGAGTTCAAAAATGAAAAAATAACTAACTGGCAGAGCTAAAGATAGACTTAACTGGTTGTTAAGATTGTTCTCATCGACAAGTTAAATCCAAAGATAAGTAAAAGATGAAAATTTGTTTTATCTAGTTGTTAAAGAGATTTCTTTGAGATAAAATAGGAGTAAATCTTTAAATCAAGATTGGTGAGAATTGTGGATCATGCCAAGATTAAGAAAGTCAAGAACCTAGAAATGGTTAAATCATGTCTATAAAGAGACTACTTAATTCATTATGAATTAAGGAAGGGGAGTGAATAGAAAAAGAGGATGATGAATAGAAACTGATGAAGAACAACTTCATACAATCCTGATCAATCAAGCTAAGGAAAGAGCTAAGGATTTCTGCGAACACCGAGCAAAAGAGAATAGCATCAGTGAGAAGAAAGAAGTGGAGTAAAGGTATTGAAAAGATACATTGATTAGAAAGGTAATATGAGCTTACAATAGATCTGAAAGTCAGCAAGTCTAAGTTGTATACATGAAAACATCATTTATTGTTTCAGTTTAACCATTGATTCATAAAGTCTCTTAACCAAGCAGGATTTAAAGATCCTTTCCATATTGCGATACATCCCAAGGAGTATCAAAAGTTTTGATCATGAAGATAGAATGAGATGACAAATACCATTTGACAAACTACACTGGGTTTGGTCATAGAAGATAGCATAGAGATGCCTGATATCAAGTGAAAATCTATTCTATTAAATCCTCTAACAAGGTCACACCTAATAGTGTGTTTGTAACCTTTAACAGGGTTGGCTCTTCAGTGATCTCACTTCAGAAGAGTGAAAATTTTGGGTTACCCATCCCAAGTGGTTTTTTCCTTAACAGGGTTTCCACGTAAAAAATCCATGTGTCAATGTGTTTATGAGTCATTACTTTAGTGTTTTGCATTACACATAACTAATCTGGATTGATCAGTATACTCTAAGTAATTTACTATTTTTTGGTAAATGAAAGACTACTATTCAGTAAACTAAAAGAATAAGGTTTAACAGAGCACTCTGAGCAGTAGTTATTTGAAGGCATTCATCTTATAGGACTGAAGTTAATTAGAGGCTTAATATTGTGGTACTAAGTTTTTGGGTTGATTAATTAGAATATTTTTTAGGCCACTGATTCACCCCCCCCCCCCCTCTCAGNCTGATTCCCCCCCCCCCCCCCTCTCAGTTATTTCTAACAATAGTGTCTTCATCAATAGTTCCACCAGCTCCTTGAATAGCATTCACAACTTCCTTACGGTGGGTATTGTACTATGTTATGTTCTCTCCTTCTTTCATTCTCATGTCATCAAATTTTCCTCGGAGATTTTTAGCTTTATCTCTTAGTGCATTTGCATCTCCTCCATAAACTAGTGTAATCTTGTCTCACATCTGCTTGGCAGTTGTACATGTCTTGATATCCTCAAATTCAGAATCAGTAAGTGAAGAAGCAATCTCCACCATTATAAGGTTATGTTCATGTTTCTCTTTCATCTGATTAACATTCAAAGGTCCAGTAGGTAGAATAAACTCATTATCTAGGTAATCTACAATATTATCTCCAATCCCTAATAAGTATAGTCTCATTCTAATTTTCCATGTTGATAAATTATCCTTATTCAGCTTTGGTGTGTTTCTCTTATACATCTTGTGATCTTTAGCTTAAGTCCTTCAAAACTATCTTCTAAGCACTGTACGCTCTGATACCAATTGTTAGAATAACTAACAGGGGGTGAATCAGTTAGCTCTCAATTATCCTACAGTCCCAAACTCCTCCAGATGTATATAAAAATAATTTCAAACATGTAATTCAAATTGGTGAAATGTATTATGTAATCTCAAACTTTGGTCAATAGTGTTTACCGAGTATCAGTAAATTAATACTCTGATTACCGATCAATATCAATAAAGATAAGTGTAAAGAAAAATAAAAATCCACAACATTCATGCACATTGACACATAGATTTTTAATGTGGAAACCCTTCTAAGGGAAAAACTACCTGGGACCGATAACCCAAAATATTTCACTCTTCTGAACTGAGCTCGGTGAAGAGCCAACCTTGTTAAAGGTTACAATGTACAATGTTAAATGTGACCTAGTTAGAGGATTTAAAACTAACAGTTCTCTCTTGACCATGAATTCACTATGGGGTCAACAAGAAAACACTCAATATTCATTAGAATGTCATAATAAAGACTTTCACATCCTACTCGTTTAAGAGATTTATCTGTTACAATGGTTAAACTGATACAGTAATGATCCGATTCAAATACAACTATGTTTTGCAGATTTTCATATCTATGCTAAGTACATAATACCTCTGATCAATTTGTTCACTTGAGTTCATCTCATACTTCATACTTTTTTCTACTTGGTAATGCTCTTTCCCCTATCATTCGGTAATGTCTCCAGAAATGCTCAGTTCTGTCTTTAACCAATTTGATCAATTATGCATAAACTTTGCATGTGTGCAGTATAGCATCATGTGTGATTCATAATGAATCTCTTGTCTCTTATATAGACATCATAGCTCATTTAATTTCCATCCTTCATATTTTTCCACTTAATCTCCATCATTGATTTTGTCACTTAAACCATCCTCGGAAGTTGTGTTAAAAACATGATTCAATCTTTGTCGTTTGATCTTCCTTGAATTTTCATAACCGTTTGATCAACATAACAAACTTTATCTTTTACCTCAAAATCATCAATTTCCAGCTCAGCATTCTAGTTGGCCTCAGTTTGATTAGATTGCTCGATCAATACCATGTTGTGTCAGTGATCCCTAGCTCGGTTATTACTATGCTCAGTATACACTATGTTTTGCTTGATGTTCACTATCTCTCGGTGTATACATAACTCTTCATTTACCAACCACATAAACTTTGTTTGTTCCAAATCTCCAATCCATAGAAGATGTTTTTCACCATTATGATACTCAAATAAGTTGACATCAATGATAATACATTAATTGATAATGTTTATCATCACATCAGTAACTCGGTTGACTATCAACAAACGACTCCAAACATACAATCAGTTGTAGTTCATCAAATAAAGGGTAGAAAAATGACATTGGAAATTAAATTGTTCAAAAATTTTACATAATTCTTGATTTTTAAAGTGCTTACCATTAGATGTAATGATGACAATAGGGATACCATAGTAGTAAATGATATACTTTAGGATAACTCTTGTTATTTGTTTTCCACTAATATTTTCTAATGGAATGGATTTATCCACTTCGTGAAATGCTTAGTGGCAGTGATAATAAAATTATGACCATTGGATAAAGTGGGGTGTATTTTTCCTATGAGATCAGGTCCTCATTGTGAAAAAGATTGAGTGATGATAGGTGTAGACACTTTAAAATGGTCTATTTCTCTAACGCAGTGAAATTGCTAATATTCCTCTTTAATTTATTTAATAATCTTTATTATTCAATAACTTGTGTCTTTCTACCTCCTAAGTTCAAATTCATCATTCCTCTTCAATTTTATAATTAAATGATTTTAATTAATTACTTAATTATTAAACATCTAAATCAATGTTCATCAAATATTTTTCTATAAAGTAATTAAATAATTAACAATATTTAATGATGAACTACAACTGATTGTATGTTTGAAGTCATTTTGTTGATGATCAACCAAGTTACAGATGTAATGATAGACATTAATCAGTTAATGTATTGTCATTGATGTCAACTTGTTTTCATTATCATTATGGTAACAAACATCTACTATGAGTTGAAGATTTGGAACAAACAAAGTTTATGAGGTCAGTAACTGAAGAGTTCTATATACACCGAGTAATAGTGAACACCGAGTAAATATAGTGAATACTGAGCACAGTGATAACCGAGCTAGGGATCACCAACACATCACGGTATTGACCAAGTAAATCAAACTGAGGCCGACTAAAATGATGATCTAGAAAATTGATGATTTTGAGGTAATTGATAAGGTTTGTTATAAAGATCAAACAACTATGAAAATTCAAGGATGATCGGATGAAGAAGATTGAAACATGTTTTTGACACAACTGTCGAGGAAGGTTTAAGTGGAAAAATCAATGTTGGAGATTAAGTGAAAAAATATAAAAGATGGAAATTAAATGCATTATGATGTCTATATAAGAGACAAGAGGTTCATCAAGAAACACTGATGCGCACACATGCAAAATTCATGCATGATTGATCAAACTAGTTGAAGACAGAACCAAGCATTTCTACAGACAACATCAAGCGACAGAGGAAAGAGAATTTACCAAGCTGAATGGAGTATGAAGAATCAGAGGAACTGAAGTGAAAAAATTGATCAGAGGTATTATGTACTTAGCATAGATCTAAAAATATTCAAACAAAGTTGTATTTGAATCAGATCATTACTGTATCAGTTTAACCATTGTTACAGATAAATCTCTTAACCAAGTAGGATGTGAAAGTCTTTATTATGACATTCAAATGAATGTTGATTGTTTTCTTGTTGAACCCATAGTGAATTATTGGTTAAGGGAGAACTGTTAGTGATAAATCCTCTAACCAGGTCTCATTTAACAATGTGCATTATAACCTTTAACAGGGATGGATCTTAACCGAGCTCACATCACAAGAGTGAATTATTTTGGGTTACCGGTCCCAGGTAGTTTTGCCCTTAGCAAGGTTTCCACGTTAAAAATCTGTGTTAATATGTATGATTGTTGTGGATTTTTATTTTGATTTACACATTACTTTATCTGCATTGATCGTTAATCACAATAATTGTTTTACTGCTACTCGGTAGATGACTAGACAACTTGGTAACTAAAATTTGAGATCACAGTTCATTTCATCAAGTTATTTTATATGTTTGAAATTGTTGTTATATACATCTGGGAGAATTTGGGACTGTAGGATAACTGGAGCTAACTGATTCACCCCCCCCCCGCCCCCTCTCAGTTATCTAACATTTAATTATTTCCTATGTCATTTAATTAATTTAATAAACATACTATTTAATTAATATTCCCCTTTTCGTTATTACTACACACATGTAATAGTTACATTTAGTAAATCAAATCTCCACTCATAATTAAATAAATGATATTTATTTAATCAAAACTAGTTATTTTATCAATAAAGTAATTAAATAATTAAACATTATTTAATTATTCCCTATGTCATTATATTTAATTAAATAATCATATTATTTAATTAAGTGTTTCTTTCTTATTATTATTATATTTATGTAATAATTCATTCAATTTTCCTCTCATAATTAAATAAATAATATTTATTTAATTAACTATTGTTCCTTTTATAAATAAAAAAGATTAATTATTTATTTATAGTCCTCACATGTGCAAATAAATGATCTTTTATTTATTTAATCATAAATTATCTCCCAATTATGAGTTTTAGTTAACTCCACCATTTTCTCTCCTAAATGATCAATTAAATCAAGTTATCTATTATTCTACTCCACCTCTCAATTAAAGTCCTCAATGCAATCAGTTAACTCATTTGTCTATTCTAACAATTACTTTGAATTCTCATGCTGGCACATAGATCGCTCATTTTATGAGAGCATGTTGGCACTCTCATTTTTCTGAGAGTACCATGTCAAATTTTTGTAGAGATGTCCATGCTTTCCATGGAAAACCAAATTGCAGAGGGGTTGTTTGATCTCATTTCTTGGGTGGAGGCTCTGCAAAGGAAAGCAAGGTGTCATTTTGACCAGGTAGTGGTCTTCCCTGCGTGTTTGTAACAAAGTGATCAGCTAGAGTTGAATGACGCTTGTTCTGCCTTGTTTATTTTAAAGAAATGCTCTAAGGCATTTATCCCACATTGGTCGTGTTAGGGAGTACCTTAATTTTTTTAAGTCACAATGCACAATAATGAAGTGCCAAAAAGGCATGCAACTTTTGATAGGTGGCTCACAAGTGCGCGGTGAGGTGACAGTCAATTGGCGGTTAGTAAAGAGTATTTTGGTGGGCCCATGGTCAGGTCAGAGGACGGGTGGCACATCATTCCTATCTCATGAAAAAAGAGTGACAAGAAAAGAGAAGCAGCACGAGATCATGACATGTGGCATGGAAAGCCAAGTAGATCAATGATGTGGCAGAGGTGGCAGTAAATCAAATGGTGTCACATGGAATAGATGACAAGACATGCAGTAGGGTCAGGGTGGACATGTGGCATCTTCCCATGATCCTGTGATCCTAATAATGAGGAAATAAAAATAGCTCAAGATTGTGAGAGTATGACGTGTGTTCAGGTTGAGGCAATGAAGGAAATGAACTGGTAGGGTTGAGGATGACAGGTGTCAGGTGCTCATGATCCCGCAATCAGGATGATTAGGAAAGAGAATCATCACAGAATGGCGAGAGCATGATGTGTGTCCAAGATAGAGCGACGAAGGAAATATGTGACGGGCCTAGGGGTGTTATCGAGTTCTCATGATCTTTCCCTCAGAGTGAGTAGGAGCGAGAAAGGTCACGTGATCACGAAGTGATAATGCGTGATAGGAAAGAAAAGTAAAGTGGGTTAACATAGGCCCAAATCTAATGGTCTTCATAATCCCACAAAAAATATGCACGAAAGATAATAGGCGTGGGATTACGAGAAATTTCCAAGTGTCTTGGTCATCAGTAGTAAGTTTGGTGGGGTCGTCACCGATCAAGTATTAAAGAAGAGGTTCCAAAGGCCAATCAAGACCTACCATGTGGTATTCATATGATGGTTGACCAAGCTCATGGTTACTTTTTGCTTGGGTGCCCGAGTGATTAAACTTTGATCAAACAGTTGGGTTTCAAAGTAGAAATTAGGTTTAAATCTGAGTTGTTGGGTATTTTTGGCACACCAAGGTGACCGTTTGGGGGTTTCTTTCAAAATTTTCTTTTAATCCTAAGGGTTTATTGGCCATGGCACTACGTTTAAGGTTGCAAAGCGCTAGATGGATCAACTTGCTATTTGGGTCAACATAATGTGGCCGCCTTGCACTATTAAAGATTAGATCTTTTGAGAGGATTTGCTTACATTAATGTTTTGGGTTAGTTGGATTGCATTTTTACAAGTTTTAGATATTTTTGAAGCCCTAGTTGGCCTTTTTTATTTTCTTTCATCAATTGTGGTGACTAGTGGCATTCTTCCTAAGCTTTAGTGGTTGTGCATTAGGGTTTTCTTTTTTCCCTAAGGCAGTCCAAAGCTCATAGAATTGTGGTAGTATAAAGGTTTTTTTCTGTTTATTGTAAAGGGGATGGGATTTTATGTGAGATAAAGTTGATATGCTCTAGAGGTCATACCAGGAACTTGAATAGTGTTTTGGTTCTAATTTTGTGTGTATTAAATGTTTTAACAATAATACATTTGAATCATTTGCAAATTTCATGGTCATTATATTAATTGTCTTTTTCTATGGTTTTGGTATTCATTTGAGTTGAGCTATTGAGGATTGTTCAATTCATCAATTTGTAAGGCTGATTCTCAAATTGTTCTAGGGTTTCTTTCAAGGAGAGAATTAAATTCCTTAGAATAATTCTAATGAATCTGAAGATTTTAACAAATTTTATGATTATACTTACTGTAAGAGTGTGGAATGATATGTAAGTCATGCTCATCTCTAGAGGTTGTTTGCAAGTGCATTTGGGTAGGTGTTGTTGTTAAGGATTTTCTGTATTCAAAGTGACTCCATACCCTAGAATAGGGCACTGGTCTTTTTGGTGGTAGAGTTTGTGGTTCCTATCATTCACAAACATCTTGTTTCATTTTAAAGGTTACGTTTAGTAAGTCAAAAATTTGTAGAACAAGTGTGTTGTGTGAAGTCCACTATGAATCTACTTAGTTATGCTTTGTATGAATCTTTGGAAGTAGAGAATAGGTATACTCACCTGAGTTTGTGGAGCTCAAAGTGTATAAGGGTGAATACCTTGTTAATGTTGTTATTTTCCTTGCTTGGTTAGTTTTTGGGCATTTATAGGGTTATACTTGTTTCACTTCACATGTGTAAAAGGATCAGCTAGAAAAGGAACCAACAGAATTGGAGACTCTACTAGGGAACTTGAGGAATAAGTTTTTTTTCAAAGTTTCCTTTATTATTTGCAAAATCTTAAGGTAAACTCTCATGTATATGTTCCCAAGGCATTTTGGGTGGTGACTCTGAGTTGTTTTTCCAGTGGTTTGTTATAATCATTGAATAGTTTCAATCTTGTGTAATCAAGATATAAGGAAAATGAGAAACACCAGGGCATACATGAAGGAACACCCAGAAGCCAAGTTAGAGAATGAGCTCTCTAAGGCTCCAAGAAGAAATTGGTCTAAAAGGACAGAACCTAGTAATACTTCTTCTTGGAAGCTTAGGTCCTCAGGTGCAACTCAACCTTTAAGTATTGTTCCAGAGAAAATTTTTGCCTCTTCCTTGAGTTTTGAGTCAAGGGGTTTAGGATACTTTGATAATTTGTTTGGTACCCATATACAAGAAGATATACCTCAGCAGAAGGTAGTAACCCAAGTCCAATACATATTGGGTAGTGAAAAGAAGGATACAAATAGGGATCCTCAACAAAGGAATGTTTCCAATTTGGGTGATTCTTCCTCAATTTTAATGGATAATCCTTATTTGCAAGTTGGGAACTAAAGAGATATTGATTTGATTAATCTAGAAGAATCCACAAGTTTTGAGATTACTTTACTTGATCTAGAGGATCTCTTTGGAGATAAGGGTGTTTTTAGAAGAGAATTAAATGAACAAATGGTTCAAAGAAAAAGAAGAGATAAGGATAGAGAGGATGAGGTCTTGAATTCCCTTTCTGAGAGAGATAATTTGCAAAAAAGAACACCTTAGCTTAAAATGGCAAATCAAAGTTTAAATCAAGGATATAAGGGTTTGAATAGGGAGGTCTTTGGTGATGTAGATGCCTTGAGGGAATAATACCTGGAGAGGGAGAATTTATTAGAAAAAAAAATGATTTTAGAGGTGAAGGTCTTGTGCTTAGGAAAATTATTGATTGAGAAAATGAAAAGCCTTTTAGAGCTTTGGTTTCTATACAATACCCTCATATAACCAATGCAAGTAAACCAATTTTAGATAAAGTTAAACAAAAGGCTACTAGCATACATATTGATGAGCCCAAGGATAAGAAAAAAACATCTCAAGATATTTCTTTGCTTGATATAGAGTTAGAGAGAGCTAAAAGGGCAAAAGATGATGTTGCCAAACTGTTACAAAAAGCAAAATTGGAAGTTGTTGCTTCAGAAATAAAAAGGAAGATTATTTTTTTGCACTCTTCTACACTCATTAATACAACTAATATTACTAATGAAATGGCTCAAGGTAGATTTGGATTGTTTCCTAAAATTTAGACAACAAATACCAATACAAATGTTCAGCGATCTAGTTCATTTCAAAGTGTTTTTTGCCAAAACCTAGCTATCGGTGCAAGTGGTCAGAAGATTGGTGGTGGTTTTCAGAGAAGGCCTATTCATTTGGAGAAGTGTATGCAATTATTTTTTAATGGTATTCTAGGCCAACCAAATGTTATTCCCAGTGAGATAAGGGATAAAATCCCTAAGTTTGGTGGAAATAATGAAATAAATGATAAGGAGCATCTAAAGACTTTCACTGATAAAATGAATGACCATGAAATAGAGCTTGAAGATATTATCATAAAGCTATTTGTACAATCTTTGATTGAGGATGCCAGAGTTTGGTACTGAGGGCTACCTAATAATAGTATTGCTTCATGGGATGAGTTTGAGAAATGCTTTAAAGAATAATATGGTGACAGAGTGAATTCTAGTTTCATGTTAAATGAGTTCAACAATACAAAGAAGTTTCCAAATGAGGTTATAGTTGATTTCAATGTTAGATTTTAGAAGGCTATGTATAGATTATTCCAGGTGTTGAGACTAGATGAGAATGTGTGTCTCGCCACATATTTTAATGCCCTTGATGGAAAGATAGCCTACCTACTAAGAGATAAGGACCCTCGTACAATAAGAGATGCTTATAAGATGGCAATCAATATTGAGAGTAATAGAAGATCCTTAGGAAAACTTGGAAAAAGAGATGATGGTAGGCTCTGGAAGGAACCTAAGGGAGATTCCAATAGGGTTCCTAAGGAGGAGGATAAGTGGAAAAATTGGTAAATGTTGTAAACAAATTTGTTCCTAAGGTAGATAAGAATGAAAAAGTTTTCAAAATAATAGACAACAATATCAGAGGCAAGATAGGACTTTTAGGTTGCAGGATATGCCTTACAAAATCAATTGGAAAGTTGGTAGACCTGTGCCAAAGAAGCCAAATGATGTAAACAACAAGGAAACTCTTGATCCACTAAAAATAAATAATATATATAATGTGGAGAATGCCCCTTGGTGTGTGGCTTGCAATATGCCACATTCTCCTTTCCAATGTGTGGTAGCCCAGGCTGTTGACACCTGAAAATTCAGGCCCAAATTTACATAAATTTTCCAGGGAAGTGTTTATTATTGTTTCATTTTTATATTTATTTCCTTGTTAAAATATATGAGCAAAATTAATTATTTTATCATAATTTTTTAAATACATTTATATTCTTTAAAATAAAGAAATAAATTTAAAAGTAAAATATTCATTTTGAATAAAAGGGTGGCGATCGAGAGTTGAACACTCGACCTCTCAAGCCAACCCTTTTCCTACCTACCTACCCTTCTACCCTCTAACCAATTAGATTATTGTTATTCTTTAAGAGGCTTTGGAAGTGGAATTAATTTATTTTACATTTTCGTGTGTAGGTAAGAAAATCAAGAACATAATTCTCACGCCGCAGGGAGTATATCTTATCAAAATAATTTTAATTTTCAAATATAAAATATTCTTTGCTTGTATATTATTTACCAAATTCATTTCAAGAAAAAGAGTGGGGAGAGGGAGTTGAACACTCGACCTCTCGATCCACCCTTTCTTCCTATCCTAACTACTCATCCTACCCTAACCGATTGTCCTATTATATTCCTTGAGAATGTGGGTAG
>MU225615.1:2781318-2801533 GCA_018584345.1 Thuja plicata | reverse complement strand
TGAATAAAAGGGTGGCGATCGGGAGTTGAACACTCAACCTCTCAAGCCAACCCTTTTCCTACCTACCTACCCTTCTACCCTCTAACCAGTTAGTCTATTGTTATTCTTTAAGAGGCTTTGGAAGTGGGATTAATTTATTTTACATTTTCGTGCGTAGGTAAGAAAATCAAGAACAAAATTCTCACGCCGCAGGGAGTATATCTTATCAAAATAATTTTAATTTTCAAATATAAAATATTCTTTGCTTGTATATTATTTACCAAATTAATTTCAAGAAAAAGAGTGGGGAGAGGGAGTTGAACACTCGACCTCTCGATCCACCCTTTCTTCCTATCCTAACTACTCATCCAACCCTAACCAATTGTCCTATTATATTCCTTGAGAATGTGGGTAGAGGAAAAGGGAATATATTATGTTCTAAAGATTGAAAGTAAGATTTTATTTTTAAATATAACATTATATTCCTTTTTTAATGATTTTGGTGATATCTTATAAATAGGATTCTTTATGTTTTGATAATTAAAAGTGGGTACTCATGATTAATTATTTTAAACTTATCGGTATTTTCATTTATATTATCAAAAACATTTATATAAATTATGTCATGATTTTATTAATGTTTTATTTTGATATATTATTAATTAATAAATAAATAATCTTAAATAGAGATCATTTGAAAACTTGAAAATTTATTAAATATAATGACCCTAGATTTAAATTTATTGAAAGATTATCTAATATTAGGTTTCGTGTGCAGGAGTTGAAAATATGGATTATCATGCAAATACCGGAAGATGTGACAAATTGTGTTTATTATACGGGAAATGTTTTTTTCCCAAAACCATTTACATGGTTAAATTTGTAAATTTTAGGGTTAGTTTTCAGGATTAGGTTTTTGTGAAAAGGTATGTCTTTTCACAAGAAACCTTTGAATAATGTATTTATATTGAATCATTTAAAAAACTAAAAGGGATTTGAAGGGGGAATGACAAGAATTTCAATTTTCATAGGATATGATTGTTCAACAACTACAACATGGATTCTGGTGTACCAATTTTTCAATATCAATAAAAGATAAGTTGTTTTTTGTTTTCCATCCGTGCATTGGTTTTCAATTCCCTCGACTAGTCCCTTGGATAAATCAATCTTGATTTCTTTATTGTTATCATTTAAAATGTTGTGTGATCTTATTGCATTTTGATTTATTAATTGGTCTGCTCATTTTGCATGGTTAAGAATCCTTTTGATTTGTTGCCAAAGTCAATTGGGTTGTCATTTGAGGAGTTAAATTCAATTAATTGTCTGCAATAGTTCACACACATTTGAAGGAAAATCAAAGTGATGAGTTTTTTATGACTTGTCTTCAGAATCCGATGCGTGTTTCAATATTTTGAAAATTGTCTTCTGAATCAAATCCTTCCAATTTGCTTTGAAATGAAAAACTGTCTCTAAGGTTGTACGTAGGGTTGAGGATTGGATTGACTCCATTTGCCCAGGGTGAAATAGGAACTGGTCTTATTGATAAATGGAATTTGGTCATCTAATCATTTGTTGCTAGTTTTGGCATCATATTCCTTTAATTCCATTTTGCATATCTATACTTAAACAAGTTTACAATTGATAAAGGCTTTTGGTGGTTGTATTTTATAATCAATTGCAATTGAATCTCATCAAGCTCACTTGTCGTCCAGAGGGATCCGTTAAGTTATTTGTTTGAAAAGATTTTGAACAAGTGGAAATACAGGCCTACCAGCCTTGGCGATTATTAGCCAAAATTGCAGAGGTTCAAATCCACAAGGGATCAAACCTATTCGTTGGCCAGAGCAAGCATTTCCAATCTGTTGTTTTGGGAACCAACACAGGCTTTGGCAGAATCAACAGGGGATGGTGATGAACAAGGGAGCCATGGAGAAGAAGTGCCTTTAGTTAATATGTTCATGACTTCTGCTAGGGGTAAGAGTGATAATTCAAGAGGTTTTATACATCATACAATTAATGTTGCAAATACTAAGGATGAACACATTCAGCTTCGAAGGCCAAGTGATGAATAAGTGAGTTCCCTCATTATTGTTGCAATAGCTCAAGCTAGGAGCACTTATAATTTGAGAAATAGAAGGGTGGATCAAGATCAGGGCAAGCCTGGTTCAATGTTTATTAAAGAAAGTTCCTTTGGAGGCTCTATTCGAAATGAGGATAAGACCACTACCAAGGAAAATATGATGAAGAAAGGGGAATCTAAAGAAACTCATGTGAGTGCAAGCCCAAGTTAGACCAATCCAAGGACAACAAGGGTAAATCTTCTACTGAAACTACCCTAGGTTTTCCAACATTTGATATGAATCATTCTTTATCTCAAATGAAGGTCTCAATACCTTTAATGGAGATGTGAAAGATAAATGAACACAGGGAGGCTTCTTTCTCATTATTTTCAAATATACCTAATAAAGTTGACTATTCTACAAAAATTACCAAGTCAAAGGGAAATGATAACGAGCGGGAAGTTCCTAGGATCTATGTTGGAAACATTATTACTCAAGAGCCTTCTCAGGTGGATCCATTTTATGTTACGTTTCTTGTGAATAACCAATTAATAAAGAATTGTATGATTAGTTATTTTGTTGCAGCAAATGTGATGCCTTATGGAGTAATGAAGGAGTTAGGTATGAAGGTTGACACCTCTTTTGGAAGGTGTTATGCCATGGAAAAAAGAGAGGTACCTATGGTTAGAACCTTGAAAGGAATTGAGGTCAATATTTTTGCATTCCCTGAGGCTACTTCCAAAATGGATGTTGGTGTGGTTGATACACAACCTCATTATGGGATGTTGTTATCAAGACAATGGGCTGCAACTATTGGAGGCCATGTACAATTGTATTTTTCATGTGCTACCATTCATTTTAATGGTATTTATGTTAATTTATATAGAGATCCTCATGCTCTAGTAATCATTTAGAAGGCTGACCCAAAGATACTAAACTGCTTCATGGATGTAGATATGGAAAATTTTAGAATTTAACAAGTTCAGTCCCAATTGAAGAAGATAGACTCTCTTGGAGATGAATTGCAATCACAAAAACATGAACTTTGGAAAATGTACTTTTATGGAGCATGCTCTAAGGAAGGGTCAGGAGCTGGAGTAATTTTTATTTCTCCTTCAACTACTACTTTTAAATATTCATTTATGTTAGCTTTCCAATACACAAATAATGCAGCTGAGTATGAGGCATTGTTTTTGGGCTTGGGGATTGTAATTAAACATGGTATTAAATTGTTAAGGGTTTTTGGGGACCCAAATTTAGTAGTCTCTCAAATTAGGTCCAAGTATGATGCTGAGATTGATAGATTAAAACAATATAAGCATGTTGTTTGGGATAAGATTGAATCTTTTGGTGCATTTTCCATTGAGTGGGTAGAAAGATCAAAGAAAATTATGGCTGACTTCTTGGAAAATATTTCCATAAAAAATGATGATATAACATTGGTTGGAGTTTCTACCATAGAGACCAAGATAAAGCCTGTTATCCCTAATAATGTATATAACTGGCATGTTTTTGAAGATGACAGTGACATTCTCAGATTCATTCAGTGTTTGGATAATTATGAAGGACAAATAATTGAGTGTAATACCTTATTTGAGGTCAATTATGAGAAGGAAACCATTTTTGGAACTGAGATTGTCCAGTTGCAAACTGTAATCACCTGGAAATGGTCTGATAAACTCAAAATCCCTAATCTGTAATTAAGTCCTCTGGGTCCTAACCAAGACTACCAATATCAAGCTAATCACAATTATATAATTAAACTAGATCAGTTTAAGTATATAATTCATCAAAAATCAATAATCCAAGATCACTCATCAAGAGTCATCCATCAAAAGCCATTAAGTCTTCAATTAACCTTGAATGAATTAAATCAAATCAAAAAATTAAATACATGGCTAAAGTAATCAATTAAAAGGAATTAATTAAATCAAATAATTAATATTCCTTCAAGATGCCTCAATAATAAAGCCTCTAACCAATACGAGGTAATCACTTGGATCAAGCAAGTTTCCATCTCAACCATCCCTCATGGATGCATCTCAACCAATGAATTCAAAATTTGAATTTGCCTTTTCCCTCCAAGAATTCTCTAGAAAAAGAACCCATTCTAAGCTCATTTGATATAGGAGAAGAAGAATTTAAGCATATAAAAAATGTCAATTTCATTTTAGCTCATCTAGTTCATCATTTTTAGTATGCTAATCTAGTTCATTTGTATAATTTGATCAAAATTGTGCATAATTGAACATTTTCTTGAGCATTATAGGCATTTTTACAATGAATCTTCCATTTCATGATTGTCATTCTATGATCTAATATGCTTAATCTAAGAGCAATTTACAATTTAGAGTAGAATCTTCATGACTAGAAAGCAATAATTCAATTTCTCAAGGTTTTCTATTGTTTTCATTGATTTGATCTTACTAACCTTGGATATAATGAGTTATTGAGTGTTTGTGTGCAGTATACTTGCAGATACATAATAACACATCACATTTTGGCACCCACTATGGGGCAGATTGCTCAATTTTCACAAAATTTTGCTTTATGTTCTTAACTTTTTTGTAATTTGCAGGCAGTCTATCGTTTGGTGTTATTCTTCTAGCATTTCTAGGAGTGATCTATCATCTTCAGTATATCTTCCATCATTTTTGGGGATTTTAATAGTGTTTTCTGTTGTAATGGAATCATTTTTGGAAGATAAAAATGTATCTTTAATTCGTCTTTGGAAAATCCTTTATCGTCTCTGGTATTCTTTATCATCTGGGGTCAAAGCTTTATCATTTTTCAGTGAATTTTAGCGTCTAAGGTTAAAGAGTTATCATTTCTGGGTTTTATCAATTTAGGTCTCTATTTTATCATCTGTATTCCAGAGAGAAAAATACAGAGTGCTATCATGGATTAATTTGATTGCTAACATGCTAACTTGGTTGTTTTCATGATTTTTATCATTTGTATAGCAGCCTAACATGTTTTGCAGGATGTTTGCCAAAGATTTCCATGGAGAGAAACTACTAACAAGTTTTTTGTAGGTTGCCAATTGCGAAAATTCAAACACTTTGACACTTAACACAATTTTTGTGCATTTCCTAATTTGGATAGAGGATTATGCTCTTTGCCCTTTGGGAAAATCAGATTTTCAAACCCAAATTATGTCTTGTACCAAAATTGAAGGAAATGAACAATTTTCTTTCATATGCAATGTGTTTTGTCAATTAATTTAGGCATCTTAACATCCAATTTAGGGTTAATTTTTGGTTTGATTAGAGGATTATGCTCTTTTCCCTTTGGGAAAATCAGAAACTCAAACATGAAATAGAAGATTAATTTTTTATTTGAGGAAATGAACTTTGTTTGAAGTGTTTGATAGGAGAAAATTTTATTGAGTAGGAGAGTATGCTCTTTTCCCTTTGGGAAAATCAGAAATCTAGACCTCTTTTCAACGCTAATCCTCTTTACTTGCTTTATCCTTTAGTTGGCCATGTCGGTGAGGAAAAAATCTCCCGGGATGACCCACATGAGAACAAGGTGTAAGCCACACCACTCTAACTCACATTAAACAAATTTACTCTTTCGAACCAAAGCTTGGAGATTCAGATGTCATTTGAGCTTATACTCGGCTCATGTCTAGCTTAAGGGCAGCCTAACAGTCTCAATCCCGTTTACGTGACCCCTTTTGTCAAGATGCTCTACGGGGATATATGCCTCAATCACACTTGCGTGGACATAGAGGATACAACCAAACTGAGAACCTTACTAGACATTTTAAGATTAGAAGCTACCCAGATCACCCCCGAAAGGTGATAATCCTTGTGCAAGGAAAAAGTAATTGCCCCAAGATACTCATCATATCATTCCCCCATTTGTGTTTGGAACCAAATAAAATGGTATCATGGCTGGAGCCATTGCATGCTTGGTGATAGCCATATTCTGATTAGAAAATGGGTGTGTACCTAAGTTTAGGAGCAAGCGATTTTCATTCTATGCCAATTTTGTAGGGATAGTGCGTGTTTGTACCCTTATAATCACAAAATTTAAAAAAAAAAACAATCCTTATCAAAACCATGACAAAAACAACTTGATTTGTGTGTGTGTGTGTGTGTCACTAAAATTTTCATAATTCAAAACACCTTGCAAGCATTCCAAAAATGGGTGACTCTATTCAAAACAGTGGTTGGTTCCTTTGCACAAAAGTTCTTAAGAAATTATTCCAAAACTTGCTCAAAAACATTGGTCCTAAAGCATTGTCCTTAAGTTATTGCTGTCTTGTTTGTCAAAAACAAAGGTCATTTTGTGCTATTCATCTCAAAACTCACTTCAAAAGTGAAAGTTCTAAAGACATCTATTTCTAGTCTTCAACATCAAAAGTGCTCAAATCAAACCTTGATTCCTAGAAAATCAAACTAGTTACTATTGGTTTCAATCAACTAACACTACTTTCAAACTGGTCATATCAACCCTTCTTGTGTTTATAGATCACTATCAAGGTCAATCTAACCTTCATCACAGTCTCAAACATTATCAAAATTACATCAACAATTTTTCACCAACTTTGACCAATTGTAAAGCTAGTCTATCAAACATTGAAACTATAGGTGATAGGTTGCTATTCTTTGCTAATAAAGTATCATTTAATCCTACATGGTGTGGAAAATAAGTGGACGTATTCAACACATAGACACTTCAAAATATTCTAGAATACACATTGAAGCACAGCAAGAACAAGAGTACGATCCTTTTTCAGCCCCTAGAGCAAGTGATTCGGAAACTACTACCAACACCAACAATACCAACAACAACAACAACATGGATGGAATTGAAAATGAATGGGATATTTAATCCAATAATGATGAAGAAATAACTAAGGATTATATCCAAAAGGTCCAACAAGATGCAAGATTCCAAAAGATCATGGACAAAATCCTAATGGCAGATAAAGAAGAATACTTCATGCATCTAGCTTCAACAGGGATAAAACTACCTCAAGATTTTGATGTGGAACAACTCAAAACACAAGAAGAATAAAATCCTATGACTCTCCTTGTGAAACAAGTGGAATCTTTACAAACTCAACTTCTTGACATGAAGAAAGAAAAAGAAACCGTACCAAAGAAATACTCTATAAGTGCATTTTGCCCTATGTCATTTGATCAAAGTTTACACATGCCAGCATTTCCACCAAATGTGGACATACCTAAATATTAAAAATGTACAAGATGCACAGACCCTCAAGATCATGTACGGGATTTCTATACCCTAAGCATGGAGTTCATTCATGAACAAACATATCTTATGAGATTATTCCCTCGCAGTTTGAGTGGACAAGCAGCAGAATGGTTTTCTAAATTACCACATGGGATAAAAACCTTTGAAGAACTTGTAGAATGGTTCATGCAACACTATTCATACAAGATTCAACATCCTATTACTATGATTTACTTTTGCAACACCAAACGGTGAGTTGGTGAACCTTTTATATCTTTTCTATAAATGTGGAGAAGACTTTTTGTACGATATCCTCGATTAATTCCAAAAATAGAAAAGATGGATATTTTTTTAAACAACTTGGTCACAGAATTAAATCATTATATCCAACTACAATGCATTCCAACATTTGACAAAATGATTGATATGGGAATCAAAATTGAAGATACTTTGATAAAGAAAGGTGAACTTAAAATCTACAAAGAAACTAAAGGGTCTTTCAATCCAAACTACAATGGAAACCAAGATAAATCAAAGTTTTGGAACAAGAATCAGAATGTCGTCAATGATGGAGTAGTAGATGTTCATAATGTAAAATCACAACAACCAGCATTCAATTTATCTACTACTACTCCTCCTAAGAATCCCACTGTGGCATCTAATGTGCAGGTTAATCAAAACAACAATCAGCAAAAACCACCTTTTACATATACTCCTAAATGGATATTTACACCTCTTGGGGAGTCTTTGGAATCAGCATTACAAAATCTTGTCTCTCACAAGGTGGTCAAATTACCATAATCAAGACCATATGAACCACTAGTTCAGCCTAAATGGTGGAATGATGCACACTATTGCGAGTACCATAGAAACAAAGGGCATAGAACAAATGAGTGCAATAAACTAAAACATTTGTTACAAGACTTGATTGACAATGAGGTCATTATAGTGAATGGTCACAAGAAAAATGAAGATCATACAGCTTTCCAATCACCTTTACCTAATTATGAGAAAGGAGAATCATCCAATGCAAAAGGTAATCAGGTGAACTACACATATCTTCATGACAAAACTATCAACATGCTAGAAGATGTCGATCAAAGGGTCAATGTGATCATTATCAAGGAAAAGAAAACAACCAAAGCTTCTAATGCAGTAACACGAGGAAAAGCCAAAGTAGTCCTAAAAGGAGATTCTTCCAAACTTCCTATATCATCAAAACCCACAACAACCAAGAAAAATCCATCATATCTCTCATCTAATTATAGCTTGGTTGATCAGTTGCATAGAACTCCTATACAAATCTCAATCCTTGAATTTCTCAAACTCTCTCCATCACATAAAGAGATTTTGGAACAAGCCTTGGTTGAAACAAATGTTCCTGACAATTTGGATATAGATAAATTTCAAACCATGGTGGGACACTTGACTACACCTCATTATTTATCCTTTTCTGAAGAGGATGACAATGCCTTAAGTCATCCTCATAACATGCCACTGCACATAGAAGTAATCATTCATAGACATCGAGTAAGACGAGTCTTGATAAATGGAGGAGCGGGTCTCCACATTTGCACTCTAGGTTTGATCAAAGAATTGGGGTTCTCATATGAACATATTGATCCTAAGAAGAGAATAACTATAAAGGCATATGATGATGAAGAAAGATCATCCAAAGGGATAGTTATGTTGCCAATCAGAGTGGGTCCTATAGAAAGAAATGTGGTGTTCCAGTTACTTGATCTTAAACTATCTTACAATATTCTTTTGGGAAGACCTTGGATACACGAAATGCAAGTTGTCCCCTCTACTTTT
Organism: Thuja plicata; assembly: GCA_018584345.1. Taxonomy (NCBI): domain Eukaryota; kingdom Viridiplantae; phylum Streptophyta; class Pinopsida; order Cupressales; family Cupressaceae; genus Thuja; species Thuja plicata. Next base: position 2,792,471 of record MU225615.1, on the reverse strand, counting down.
TATCAATGCTTGAGATTCACATATAATGGAGAGGAGATCACCATTCCAGCTGACACAAGCTACTTTCAATCTTGTAACAGTATACGTCAGTCAAATGAATGGATGGTTCCATATAATAGAGAAGCTTCTCAAGAACGAATCCCAGGAAGTTCAATCTCCACATTAATGCAAGAATTTGAAAAGAAACTAAAAATACATGATAATAGAATGGGAGAATACAAGATTGATCAATTACTCTTTGTGACAGCATTACCTTTATCTCCAAGATCACAAGGAATACCATCATCTTCTATGGTGTCAGCAATGCCTAAAGTACAAACAAAATTCAATGGAACCTTTGTAAAAGGAAAATCAGTGGAAGAAGAAAAAGAGGATGCTGATGTGTTAAGTTGGTTATATAAAGACAAAGATGATTATCATCAGGATTTCAAGCATATTAAAATTACCACTCAACAATATGGATGTGGTCTACGTATCATGAAAAAAATGGGATATCAAGGACAAGGACCTTTGGGAAACAATAGAGAGGGTTTGGTTGAACCAATCTTGACACAATTCATAGATCCTAAAGACAAAGCAGGAATTGGATATTCTGACGAATCACAAATACCTCTCATTCAGGATGGGCCAATCTTTGATAAAGAAATGGAGGAATCAGAAGAAGAAATATAATTCACACAACATTCATATGAGAGGTTATTACATATTCATGATGACAATCCACATTATCGAGGTGAAAGATATGTTCCTTAATTTTTAACTCAAAAAAATTAGGACAAAGATACAAGCATGCCCTTATTAGAGAACCTAAACATCAATGGTATTCACATTGTAATTCAAGAGCATCATTCTGATGAGGAGACTGATACATAAGACAATTGTCATCCCAACTGGGGGGAAAGGGTCACACCTACTCATGTTCTAAACACCAGTCAGCCCATGGAAATAGATTCTAATGAATATGAATGGGACTCATTCTCTGGTGCCAGTACCGTAGATATAGAGATAGATGCCATTCATCAATATGCACCTCAGATGGAGAGAGGTGAAAGTTCCAATGATGTTGGTCCTTCTAACATGGACATAGACACACAAGACATCGTGACACCTAGCATTATTGATGCCAATACAAGAATATTGGTAGATTCTATAGAGTATCAACACATCTTGGTAAATGCATATCTTAATAGAACAAGACGTGAAGGGGGAAAAAGCTCGGATATTCAACCATTCGAATTCGGTTCACAAAATATCGATGATGACTTGAGTGAGAATAGTGAGGATCTTCTTGGTCTAACCATTCTTTTGGAAGATACTATGATAGACCTTGTTGATCCATTTGAACGTGATGATTACAATTCCATCCTACATCTTGACATTAGTGAAACTAACCCAAACAATGATCTTCAACTTGTGTATCCTGACTTAATTGACTAGACTCTTTCTGAACCCATGGATATGCCCATATTTGCCAATGACTATGATATCGCCTATTACCTCAATGCAGTAGAACCTGTACCTTCTTCCACTAGGAATTTTAATGCTAGGGAGGATATCAAGTTTTCCAGTCACAAAAATAAGAAAAATAATAATAAAAGATCTAAGGGTGAAAACCATTCTGTGGCAGTCTCAGATCATGAAAAAGAAAGAATAAAAGACGCATCTGATAGTGAAAACCTCACTGAGGCACTAAAGGATGGGAAACTTGATATCCTTCCTGATCACTCTCAGGAACGGTCTATGGTACTTATCGAACAAACTCAACCAATTAATCTTGGTACAAAGGAGAACCCACACATCATACACATTGCTCAATCTCTATTTGTGGAAGAAAAGGAAGAATTTACACATTTTTTCAAAGAAAAGAATATCAATTTTGCATGGTCTTATTCTCACATGCTAGGGCTTGATCCTAATTTGATTACACACCATTTATCTATGGCTCCTAGGATAAAACCTGTCAAACATAAATTATGAAAGATGCATCCACACATTTCTCTTTTGGAAAAAGTAGAACTAGATAAATTGTTGAAAGCAGGATTTATAAGGGCTATTGCATATGTAGCATGGATATCTAATATTGTGCCAGTATCAAAACATTATAAATCCATTAGAATCTGCACTGACTTTCGAGATGTCAATAAAGCGTGTCCAAAAGATGACTTTCCATTGCTGAGTATTGATGTCATCATAGATATTACAGCTGGATATGAGATGTTTTCCTTAATGGATGGATTATCCAAGTACAATCAAATAAAAATTGCTCTAGAAGACCAAGATAAGATAGCTTTTACTTGTCCATGGGGAACTTTCTGTTGGAATGTCATGCCCTTTAGACTCAAAAATGCAGGAGCAACATATCAAAGGGAAATGACAACAATCTTTCATGATATGATGCACAAAAATATGGAAGATTATGCGGATGACACTTTAGGGAAATCTCATCATCGTGAAGATCATCTATAGGATTTAGCAAAAATCTTGGACAGGATGGAGCAATTCAAGCTGTGCTTGAACCCAAAAAAGTGTGCATTTGGGGTCACCTCAAGAAAATTGTTAGGGTACATAGTGTCTTCTAAAGGAATTGAATTTGATCCTAAAAAATTCAAAGCTATCATTGAGATGCCTCCACCTAGAAACATCAGTCAAGTGTGATCATTATAAGGGAAGTTACAATCAATTTCTCAATTAGCTAATAAAGCTCAACCATTCACTAAACTTATGCACAAAGGTATTACTCACAAGTGGGATGAAGCATGTGAAACATCATTTAATCAATTGAAGCAGTATCTGGTGAACCCACCTATTCTAATGGCTCCAATCACAGGCAAACCTTTGCTCCTATATATTTCTGCAACTAATACCTCACTGGGGGCACTATTGGTACAAGAAGATGAAACAAGAAAAGAACGTGCAATCTATTACATCAGCAAAACATTGGTGCAATACAAAATTAATTACACACCAATTGAAAAAGTAGTGCTAGTAGTAGTATTTGCATCTCAAAAAATTTGTCACTATATGATGGCACATTCAATCAAGTTGGTGGTTAAGATTGACCCGCTGAAATACCTCTTAAACAAATCAAATTTAACTAGAAGATTAGCTAAGTGGATGATGATACTAAGAGATTTTGATATTGAATACGTTGAATGAAAAGCTATTAAAGGGCAAGTTATTGCATATCAACTTGTAGATGCACCATTATTAGGTGATATCCCTTTGACTGTTGATTTTCCAGATGAATCCATTCTCATACTTACAGAGCATACCTGGAAGATGTATTTTGATGGATCATTTACACAACATGGCGCTGGAGTAGGTTTTGTATTCATATCACCTCAAGGATACACTATACCAAAGGCATACAAGATTTTATTTTTGTGTACTAACAATATCACGGAATATGAGGCCTTGGTAAATGGACTCAAGATGGCACTAGAGTGGCAGATAACAGTGCTAAATGTTTATGGTGACTCCCAATTGGTCATAAATCAAATCACTGATGAATATCAAACTAAAGATGATAAGCTTGTGTCATACAAGAAAATGGTGGATGATTTGAAACAGTACTTTGTCGGCATAACATTTGAGCAGATACCCAGGTTAAAAAACCAAGCGGCCGATGCAATGGCTAATCTTATAGAGTTATCTGACAATCAAGCGCATTATGAATTCCTAGTGGATGAGTTACCTTATCCCTCCTACAACTATCGTAATTCCAAGCTAGTTTTCCAACTAATAGGATGTGACTCCCCTCGTTATGGACCTATCTGGACTTACCTAGAATCCAATGTTTTACCTAAGGGTATATCTAAAAACCAAAAGCGTAATCTTATTCGTCAAGCTTCTAAACATGTGATCATCGCAGATGATTTATATCATAGAGGTTTTAAGGGTACCTTACTAAGATGTTTAGAACTAGAAGAATCTAACAATGCTTTACACAAAGTCCATGAAGGTATTTGTGTATCGCATTCAAATGGTCTTACCTTAACTAAGAAACTCTTGTGTATTGGGTATTATTGGCCTACAATGGAGAAAGATGCTATCACATTCTCAAAAATATGCAAAAAGTGGCAGATACATGGCAATCTTATACACGCACCAGCAAGGGAATTGTTACCTTTTATCACACACTGGCCTTTTCAACAGTGGGCCTTTGATCTTATTGGCCAAATTTACCCACCATCCTTTAATGGTCACAAGTTTATTATTACAACAACAAAATATTTTACCAAGTGGGTTGAGGCTATACCCTTAATCACGGCAACAAGAAAACAAATCTCACTGTTTATCCTCAACTACATCATTTGTCGGTATGGTCTTCCTTCATCAATTGTGACAGATAATGGTAAACAGTTCAAAAACAAGGATGTGATAGAACTGTGCAACAAGTTCCAAATCACCCAGCATTTCTCATCTATATATTATCCTCAGGGAAATGGATAGGCAGAGGCTAGTAACAAGGACATACTCAAGATTCTCATCTAAACTGTCAATGATTCTGGTAGAGATTGGCATGTCTAGATCAATCCGGCTTTATGGGTCTATCGAACAAGTATCAGAACCCCAACAGGAGCTACTCCTTATTCATTGGTTTATGGTACTGAAGCAGTTCTTCCCATTGAGGTAGAACTTCCATCCTTGAGAGTATCTTTACGGGGATTAATCACGGATGATGACTATAGGGTCTCAAGATTACAACATCTAGAACTGCTGGCTGAAAGATGCCAAGATGCCTTCAAACATTTACAAGGATATCAAAAGAGGATGGAAAAAGGCTATAAAAAGAAGTTCAAGCCTTGTGAGTTCCAAGTAGGAGACCTAGTGCTACGTGAAAACACAAAGAATCAACAACACAGAGAGAAAAAGGGAAAAATTGAACCTAACTAGTTAGGACCATTTATAACCACAGCAATGTTTGGATCTAGAGCTTATCAGCTGGCTACCATAGAGAGATAGGCACTTCCTGAACCTATCAACACTAATCATCTAAATAGGTTCTATGCTTGAGCTGTTATTTATAGCTATGTATAGTGGAAAAGATTCTGAAAAATTTCAAAATCAGTGGAAAAGTTCTAAAAATGATTTTCCTGGTGAAAACCTGGCAAACAGGCGCTTGGACAACCCAAAAAAAAGAGAGAGAGCAGAGAAAAGAACAAAAAAATTGAAAAACAAAAAAAATCGTACGTTGGTGAAAACCTGGCAAACAGGCTTTGGTAGCAAAAATAGCATTCCTACGAATGGTGAAAACTTGGTAAATAGGCATTATTTTGTCAACTCGCTGCTATGTCTATCAAAGCTTAGATAACTATTCAGTACGTACTTCAAGATCTTTGAGCTAACACAAGCCAGAACGCATTCCTAGCTGATTAACTCTATCATTTGCCTATCACTTTACCATGGTTTGAAATCTAATCTTATCCTTCTTAAAACTGCTTCAAGGCAAGAAATTCACCAACAATATTTCTCAATACCATATCAATCAATCAAAGGTGTTTCTCAACACCACCCCAATTAACCAACCAAATAAAGGTATTTTTTAATACCACTGATCAAGTCACATCTCATACCAACAAACAAAATAGTGTTTCTTAAACACTCATCCTGTTATCAACATAATCATATTGAATATATCAATCAGAAACACAAGCACATAAATGATCAGTCTTGTCCTATGCTTGCATGCATTTTGACTCCTAAGTAACTCTATGATGTATTCGTACTAGAGACACACTAAAAGAGTTTGGATACTTTTCTTTGCATGACTGCTTGTTCTTTATCAGATTTTTGCTTATTATACTTCTCTCGAATGTTTTAATGATATTCTCCTGAGCTAGATATATAAAGACAGGGGGTGTGATATTTTCTTTGATTTCTGCTTGTGATTGACATGCATTTTTGACAAGGTGTATGATGAAAAAATTAAAGCTACATGAACGGCTCTGATTCTGAGACCAAAGCAAACACTTATGTTAGTTTGGGTTGCTATATTTTATCAATTGTTGGTTATCATATTTCTAAAGATGTTCCACGAGTCTTTGTACTAGAACATTGAAGAAAGCACATGGTATTTTTTCTTTTGTTTTTTATGTGTTTGTTAAACGCAATTGATACTCAGGACATCATTATCTTCTATATCTTGATGCTTGTGTCATATTTCCATATCACAATTAAGCTCACATTAGTATTCATATCATTAGAGTAAATTAATTATTCATGGTGATTGTAATAAAATCAAACATTTTACATAAGTCATATTCATATTATCATAGTCACTTAAGCACTAGTGATGATTGTATGTACTTATATCTGAGAAAAGTGATATTCATACTAACATGATTACTTGTATATCAGTGTTGTTTGTGTCAAAAATGGGGTACGCAAAAAGCTCAATGATGAAAAAAAAGCATAAAATGAATGACATGAAAATGGAAGTTGCATCTGCATTTGCATTTTAGAATTGCATTTCATTCTAGGAGTTGCATATCTTTTATAATCAAGTGACACTAAGAAAGGCTATCATAACACACATTCAAAAGAGGGAAAGGAAAATTTCAAACATTCAAAGATATTGTTTCTCTTATGATTGAGTATTTTAAATCACTGGAATAAAAATCATCATTTTGCATCTCCATAACATTAATATAACATCATATCTATGCATCAAAAGCAACAAAAATAAAATACATCCATACATTTGCATCCAAAGCATACTGAAATAAAAGAGCGTACTCATAGCATAATCATAATCATCTCATAAAGCATAAAATGTCATTGATAAAAGATACAATGAGATCAAAACATGAGAATGTCATAATATATCAAATACTGTCCATGAGATACATCATCCAAAAATTGAGCAAAAATGGTGCTAGATCACTATTACATCAATACATCATCATCAAAAATGCAGATCAATAGCTCATAATCAATCAAGACTGACTATTTGTATCATCCCCTGGTGGCCCATGAGGAGGAGCATCTGATCTACTCGGTCCACCACCCTCTGACTATGCTACGGCTCGTGAAAAAGGAGTAACTCTAGTAGTATGATCTGGTACCACTAAAAAATATGCATCTTGGTAATAAGATGCCCTACTACACTGTGCTATAGCATCTCTCTGTGCAACATCCAACACCCTGTCTCTATTAGCTAGCTGAGCCTATAAAACTTCTATACAAGTCTGTAACTAGTCTCTCTCCCTACGGAGACGTGAAATCAATGTAGTCTCTATTGTACCCTATATTGGTGCACCTGTAGGTCTAGGTCCTGGTGCCTGTACACCTGAAGGAACTATAGAACCTATACTCAATTGAGGAGGAGGAGTACTCATCTATGGTCTAATCTGTGCACCTGGTCAAATACCTTTGCTAACTGATCTGGTAACCCTTGTCTTAGGAGGAGCCAGTGAAGTAGTCACTCGAGTGGAAGCAAACACTTGTGTTGAGGCAACCTGTGTAACAAGAATCTAAGAAGAAGATGGAATATGTGAAGAAGAAGGAATCTGAGAGGATGCAAGAACTTTTCCTATACTCGGTATCCATGAAGAAGATGGTTCCTGTGTAGCCACTGGTGGTGTCGGTCCTGCAATATGAACTCTGACGTGTCTCTGCTGATGACCATGACCTCTGCTAGCACTATCATCACTGCTACTCAAACGTCTATGGGAGGAATCCCTGATGGCCCCACCACCTCTATCATCATCTCCTCCATCATCACCCTCATCTACCATAACAGGAACTACCTTGTTAGGAGAGTTCAACCGAGGGAATGGATGTTGTGCAAAATATATTGCAAAATCAAGAGTCATACCCGCATCTATAATATCTGGAGCCATCGCCCATATCACAGGAGCTAATCATTGATGATCAAGTATGGCATCCTCATATACCAACTGGGGTCCCCATTATGTGTTCTCATCTCGGGTCCTAGCATACACTGTCATACCCTGGGGCATAGGCTGTGTCATGCCATACTGTTGGAAGACACGAGTAACCATGAATCTCTCAACAATATACATAGTATGGACAATCAAGTATCTCTTTGTACATACAAATGGCATCTCTCGTCTGTCGCTCCTCCACTCCTTTTAATCTAAGTAAGGATGCTAGATAACAACTATTATATCATCTAATGCTCGTCTCCAGTACTCTAAGTTTCCCAGGCGGGGCTGCACCATATCTCCAACATACATGTACACATAAGGAAGTCCATCCTGTTGAGATCTAGTCACTACTATCCATGTAATGGGGATGTGCTCCCAAGCCCATATCTATAACAGTATCAAACCCACAGAAAATGATTTATCATGGCGATAGACCACCTGATGCAAATCATGATATAAGTGTGCAAGAAGATAGGTACCCCAAGCTAGTCTACGTGGACTCTACAGCAAATCATCTAACAATCTGCCCCATCCAACTAAAAAGCCCTATGCACTCCTATCTGGAACAAGGAATCCACCAATTAGGCCAGCTAGTACTCACGGCCATGCAAGGCCCTACCTCTCTAATCTCTCCCATGTAATATGATTCTCTACAACTAGTGGATCCTTAAATACTCGTATACAGGCATCTATACATGGTCAGCCTGTAGGATCATAGTAAGGTAACTCACCCATCACAGGTTTGCGAAGAATATGCCATACATCCTCTGGTGTCACTGTGATCGCACCAGTAGGCAGGTGGAATGTGTTATGTTCCGAGTGCCATTGCTTTATCACTGCAGTCAGTAAATTGTGGTTTACTGTATACTCAAGCATGTCTAAAAGGTATCACAGACTACAATGGAATACGTCTCGGCGATCCTCAATAGATAACCGATCAGTCAAAGACAAAACACGAAGATATGGTGCTTGTGTCTGTAATGTGCCAGGATCTCTCTACAAAAGGGTAAAAACATTGCAGAATCAGAATTGGGGCAAACAAGGATGTGCAAAATAGATATGTTCAGCAGGTAGCTATTTTAACAGGATCAGATTGACTAAGGCATTCAGATTTTCTAAAGTTTTGGACTTAAACTCTGCATTTTGGGCTCACTGTCCCAAAAATGATATTCCAGGAGCTTAAAATGATGTTTTACTGAAAATGATGCTTAAATTACCATAAATGATACAAATTACCAGAAACGATACCAGAAATGTGAGAAACGCTAAAACAAAAACCAGAAATGATGCATACCAGTAAATGCTAAAATACAAACGGTAAATGATACAGTAAAGACAGGAAACGATAAAATAAATGGGAAATGCTATCTTATTTATTGGAGATGATATTTTGTCAAAAGCATCTAAAAACAAAGCAAGAACATGTACAAAATTCAAAAATTCAAAGTGGGATTTTGACAACATACCACTAGCAGGTAGTGGGCAGGTCTCTGGTGTCGCCGGATGAGCTCAAATTAATGATCATGCAGGGGAATTAACATCTTCTCTCTGAGCTCTGAAAATCCCTATCAGTGAATAGTTCAAATGAATAGTAATTTTGAATTATTACCCTATTTTAATCTCATTTTTTGGGTAATTAATTTCAAATTTTTAACCACAAACTATTCTTTATCTATTGCACCTTTTTTGCTCTAACTTCGTCCTACGGAGTCTGATTTTGATCAAATCAAAAGCAGTATTTTCGTGGTTCTAACCACTATCTTTTCTATCGGAATCAAAATCTTCATTTTAAGCTTATCATTCTCATCAGGATGTTTTTATCTTGAAATCACCCCAATTTCATGTCCATTTTGATTCCAAGGGGGCATTATCAATTACATCTAGTCAAGCGATCATACTACCACCTTTTTTTTTCAACAACTGGGGCATTGTAAGAAATATAACTTGACTCTGCAAGTGATCAAATGAATCAACTTCAAAATAGTTGGAGAATCTTCATTAGATATCAAATCAGTCTCAATATTATCAAATTTGGAACGAGTGATTTCATCGCTTCATATCAAATTGCTTGCTCTTATCAAATTCAATTTCTAAACATTAGTGGAGATATAAATTTCACTACATCACATCAAATTGATAGTATATGCAGCTAAATCAATTGAAATTTCAAATAGTGATCAGTTTCAATGCATCGCATCAAATTGATCATTTGTTCAAATCTTTGCTAGAAATCAGTTTCATCGCATCACATCAAACTAGTTGTCTGGTCAATCTTTATGAACTATGTATTGAAGATATTAGTTTCATCACATCACAACAAACTAGAATCAATCAATATTTTAGATGTCACTATAATAGTAATTGATTTTGATTATGTGTTATTATCCTCGGCAATCAAACAGGTGATCAGTTTCATCACTTCACATCAAATTGATCTCCTGATCGCTACACTGATCTTTCAGTAATCAAGAATCTTCAGCAGCTTCAATTGCATTTTGTTCAATCAAGTTCAAAATCAGTTTCTAATCAAGATTAGTTGTATCACTTTATATCCAGCTATTTGATCGCTAATCAAAACTAGATATTCTTTGAATCAACACGCTGATCACACATTGATTCAAAGAGGGGAAAATGTAATCACCTGAAAATGGTCTGATAAACTCAAAAGCCCTAAGTTGTAATTAAGTCCTCCAGGTCCTAACCAAGACTACCAATATCAAGCTAATCACAATTATATAATTAAACTAGATCGGTTTAAGTATATAATTCATCAAAAATCAATAGTCCAAGATCACTCATGAAGATGCATCCATCAAAAGCCATTAATTCTTCAATTAACCTTGAATGAATTAAATCAAATCAAAATATTAAATACATGGCTAAAGCAATCAATTAAAAGGAATTAATTAAATCAAATAATTAATATTCCTTCAACATGCCTCAAGGATAAAGCCTCTAACCAATAGGAGGTAATCACTTGGATCAAGCAAGTTTCCATCTCAACCATCCCTCATGGATGCATCTGAACCAATGAATTCAAAATTTGAATTTGCCTTTTCCCTCCAAGAATTCTCTATAAAAAGAAGTCATTCTAAGCTCATTTGATATAGGAGAAGAAGAATTTAAGCATAGAGATAATGTCAATTTTGTTTTAGCTCATCTAGTTCATCATTTTTAGCATGCTAATCTAGTTCATTTGTATAATTTGATCAAAATTGTGCATAATTGAACATGTTCTTGAGCATTTTAGGCATTTTTACA
>MU225615.1:2761624-2781268 GCA_018584345.1 Thuja plicata | reverse complement strand
AGAATCTTCATGACTAGGAAGCAATAATTTGATTTCTCAAGGTTTTCTATTGTTTTCATTGATTTGATCTTACTAACCTTGGATATAATGAGTTATTGAGTGTTTGTGTGCAGTATACTTGCAGATACATAATAACACATCACACAAACAAATGAGATCCCTAAAGGTTTGGTTGAACTAGAGGGAATGTTCAGTGGAAATGACTGTCATTTGTGTTTGAAGTTTGAAGCCAAAGTGGAGAAATTGGAATAGGTAAATCTAGGATCAGAAACAGTCCCTAAGCTTGTCTATATTGGAAAAAGTAAGCCTCTCACATAAGAGCCAATTTGATTAATTTGTTAAAGAAGTACAATCATGTTTTTTCTTGGTCTTATGAGGATCTTAAATCTTATAGAGAGGAGCTATTCCAACATGATATTCCTCTAAAATATAATGTTAAACCTTTTAGGTAGAAGCAGAGACCAATTAATCCATTGCTAGCACAAAAAATGCAACAAGAACTAGTAAAGCTCAGAGATGTAGGGAGCATAAAGCCAATAAGACATTCATCAAAAGTGTCTAATTTGGTGCTAGTAAGAAATAATAATGGTGAATTAGGCTATGTGTTGATTTTAGGAACCTTAATGTAGAATCTCTGAAAGATAATTATTCCTTACCAAACATGGGGGCCATGCTACAAAGGGTGACTAGTTGTGATCTGTTATCCATGATGGATGGATTTTATGGTTATAACCAAGTATTGGTTAATGAATTTGAGCATTTCAAGACAACCTTCACCACTCCATGGGGTACTTATGTATATGTGAGAATGCCTTTTGGCCTCATGAATGCATGGAAACTTTTCAAAGGGTAATGGATGTGGCTTTCAAGGAATTCATTAATGTCATAATGGTAATATATCATGATGATCTCGTTGCTTACTCAAGGAATGACAAAGACCATTACAGGGATTTAGAAAAGATATTTTGTAAGGCTCTAGAGTATGGAGTGTCTTTAAATCCCAAAAAGTGCCAATTTGTTGTGACATTGGGTAAATTGTTGGGACATATATTGTCAAAAGAGGGAGTCAAGATTGACCCTGAAAGGATTAGAGCTATTAATAGGGTGTTAGCTCCCAATCATGTCAAGGGTGTCCAATATTTTCTAGGTAAGATAAAACTTGTAAGGAGGTTTATTGAGAATTTTGCAGAGATTGTAAAGCTAATAATCAAGTTGCTTAAGAAGAATGTTAAATTTGATTGGGATGAAGAAGATCAACAAGCTTTTGAGAAGATAAAGGTGGCAATTCAGGAAGAACCAGTATTAAAGTCTCCTTATTATGAGGTGCCTTTTTCTCTCTTTTCCTTTGCATCATTTCATACTATTGAAGTAGTGTTGTTAAAGAAAGATAAAGAAGGGTTTGGACATCCTATTGTATTTTTTAGTAAATCCTTGTAGGCATCATAATTAAATTATAAAATAATCAAAAAGAAAGCATATGCCTTAGTCAAGACAATCAAGGCTTTTAGGCCTTATTTAGTATGTGCAAAAGTAATTGATTTTGTTCCTCATGCTACTATAAAGGATATTTTATCTTAGTCTGAAGTATCTAGAAAAAGGTGCAGGTGGATCAATAGAATTCAAGAGTTTGATTTGGAGATCCAGATTACAAAGTTGGTTAGGGTTTTAGAATTAGCAAATCTTATGACATATACAAATATGGAGATGGACCAAATCAACAATATTTAAACATCAAGTACAATGTTTACTAGTATTGAGGTGCAGCCTTGGTATACTGACATAGTATATTTTTTGAAGAATACCAAGTGTCTCGAAGGTATGACAGAAATTCAGAAGAGAATTCTCAGACTCTAGGCTCAGAAGTTTACTCATTCAAGGTGATCTATTTTGGAAGAACATAGATGAATTTTTATTGTTTTATTTAGACAAAGCATGGTCTAAGGACACATAATGGTGTTTGTGGAGGACACTATTTTGTAAGAACTACTGCCCATAAAATACTTAGAGCTAGATTTTATTGGCCTTTCTTGTTTAAGGACACTCATAGGTTTGTGCAAAAGTGTGAAGCTTTCCAGAGGTTCTCTACTAAGTTGAAGTATTAAGGAGCATTGTTGCTAAACCCAATATCAGTAGAGGCTCCCTTTTCCCAATAAGGCATTTATTTTATTAGAGAATTTATGGAAAATTCAAGTGGAGGGCATAGTTGGATACTTGTTACCACTGACTATTTCACTAAATGGATTGAAGCAATTCAAACTAAGAGGGAAACTAGTAAAGTAGTTACAAACTTCTTGACAGATAATATTTTGACCAGATTTGGTGTGCCTATCAAATTGGCAATGGATAATGTTATGTGCTTTAGGTCTGAAGAATTCTGATAGTTTTGTGAGGGTTGTGGTATTGTGCTTTCTTACTCTTCACCATACCATCCAAAAGGTAATAGAAAGGCCGAATCCATCAATAAAAGCATCATGAAGATCATTAAAAAGACCTTGGAAAAGAACAAGAAGTCTTGGAACTTAAAGTTGAAATTGGCTTTATGGGATGATAGGGTAACAATAAAGAAGGCTATAGGGGTGTCTCCTTTTGAGTTGGTTTATGGAGCACATGCAAGATTACCATTGAATAATTTATTACAAGTCTACAATTTCTTGCAGGAAGAAGAAGTAGAAGTGTTGGAGCCTATGCAAGATAGGATGATGCAGCTTGTTGAGGTAGAACAAATGAGACATGAGGTGTAGGTGCATAATATGAAGATACAACAACAGTCTAAGTATTTATTTAAAAAGAGAGTAACTAAGAGAAAATTCTAGATAAATGATATGGTGCTCCAATGGAATGCAAGACCAAAGGACAAAGGGAAGCATGTGAAGTTTGAATCCTTATGGTTAGGACCTTTGTTATTTAGGATCTTCATGGGAAGGATTCATACTTCTTACATAGTTTAAGTGGTGAAGTGTGGGAATTTCTTGTACATGGGCAATACCCGAAGCCCTTCTTCTCATAATTCTTCTCTTCCATGCACAATAATGTACATTTGTACATATTTCAAGGTTTTTTGTGTTAGGTTTTTGAATTTTTCTCCTTGGTCTGCATCCTAGACTGTTGAATTCTAGTGTTGATCTTGTGACCAACCTTCCTCAATTGGAGCCACTATTGGCACCCTCATTTTTTTGAGAGTACCATGTCAAATTTTGCAGAGATGTCCATGCTTTCCATGGAAAACCAGATTATAGAGGGGTTGTTTGATCTCATTTCTTGGGTGGAGGCTCTAAAAAGGAAAGGAAGGTATCATTTTGGCTAGGCAATGGTCTTCCCTACGTGTTTGTAACAAAGTGAGCATCCAGAGTTTACTGTCACTCATTCTGCCTTGTTTATTTTAAATAAATGTTATAGGCATTTATCCCACATTGGTCATGTTGGGGAGTGCCTTAATGTTTTTAAGTCCCAACACACAATAATTAAGTGCAAAAAAGGCATGCGCCTTTTGGCAGGTGACTCACAAGTCTGCAATGAGGTGGCGGTCAGCTGGCGGTTAGTAAAGAGTATTTTGGTGGGTTCATGGTTAGGTTGGAGGACATGTGGCACATTTTCTCTATCCCATAAAGAAGAGTGACAAGGAGAGAGAAGCAACACGGTATCATGCTAGTGCAACATGTGGCATGGTCATCCATGTATATCGGTGATGTGGCAGAGGTGGTAGCAAAGACAGGTAGTAGGGCCAGGGTGGACAGGTGGTGTCTTCACATGATCCCTCGATTCTAATGATGAGGAAAGAAACATCCTGAGATTGAAAGAGTATGATGCATGTCCAGGTTGAGGCAATGAAGGAAACAAAGTAGTGGGGCCGAAGATGATAGGTGTCAGGTGCTTGTGATCCTGTGATCAGGATGATTAGGAAAGAGAATAATCACAAGATGGTGGGAGTTTGATGTGTGTCTAAGCCAGGGTGACGAAGGAAAGCTGTGATGGGCCTGGGGTGATAGTTGTCAAGTTCTTGTAATCTCGCCCTCAAAGTGAGTAGGAGCAAGAAAGGTTGCATGATCACAAAGTGATGACACGTGGAAAGAAAGCAAAGTAAAGTGGGTTAACATGGGCCTAAATCCAATGGTCTTCGTAATCCTATAAAAAAAGATGCATGAAAGATAATAGGTGTGAGATTACAAGATCTTTCCAAGTGTCTTGGTCATCGATAGTAAGTTTGGTGGGGTTGACGCCGATGAAGTATTGAAGAAGAGGTTCCAAAGGCCAATCAAAGCCTACCGCATGGTGGTGGTCGGATGGTTGACTGAGCTTGTGGTTACTTATTTCTTGGGTGCCTGAGTGATTAAAATTTGATCCAAAGGTTAGGTTTTAAAGTATAAATTAGGTTTAAATGTGAGTCGTTGGGTGTTTTTGGAGCACCCAAGTGACTGTTTGTGGGTTTCTTTCAATTTTTTCTATTTCTCCTAAGGGTTTAATGGCCATGGCACTACGGTTAAGGTTGAAGAGGGGTAGATGGGTTGGCTTTTTGTATGGGTTAACATATTATGGCCATCTTGCATGGTTCAAGATCAGATCTTTTAAGAGGATTTACTTGCATTAATGTTTTAGGTTAGTGGGCTTGCATTTTTTTGAGTTGTAGATATTTTTGAAGCCCTAGTTTTCCTTATGTATTTTCTCTCATCAATTGTGGTGACTGGTGGTGTTCTTCTTGAGCTTTGGTGGTTGTGCATTAGAGTTTTTTTTTTCACTAAGGCGGTCCAAAGCTTGTGGCATCCTGGTAGTATATAGGTTTTTTTCTGTCTATTATAAAGGGGATGGGATTTTATGCCAGAGAAAGATGATATGATCTGGAGGTCATACCAGGAACTTGAAAAGTGTTTTGGTTCTCATTTTGTGTATTAAATGTTTTAACAGCAATACATCTGAACTCATCTACAAATTTCATGGTCATTATGTCAATTATCTTTGTCTATGGTTTTCATATTCATTTGAGTTGAGTTGTTGAGGATTGTCCAATTCATCGATTTGTAAGGCAGATTGTCAAATTGTTCTAGGCTTTCTTTCAAGGAGAGAATTAAAGTCCTTAGAATAATTCTAGTGAATCTGAAGTTATTTATAAATTTGATTATTATACTTATTGTAAGAGTGTGGAATGATATGTAAGGCGTGTTCATCTCCAGAGGTTTTTTGGAGGTGCATTTGGGTAGGTGTTGTTGTTAAGGGTTTTCTATATTCAAAGTGACTCCATACCCTATGATGGGCACTGATCTTTTTGGTGATAGAGTGTGTAGTTCCCATCATTCAAAAACATCTTGTTTCATTTTAAAGGTTATGTTTAGAAAGTTAGAAAGTTGCAGAACAAGTGTTTTGTGTGAAGTCTACTGTGAATATGCTTAGTTGTACTTTGTATGAATCTTTGGAAGCAGAGAATAGGTATACCCATCTGAGTTTGTGGAGCTCAAAGTGTAGAAGGTAGAAATAATCTCAATCTCTAAAATAATATATCCTGGGCAATTGTAACAATTGGTTGAATACCTTGTTAATGATGTTATTTTCCTTGCTTGGTTAATGTTTGACCATTTAGAGGGTTATACTTGTTTCACTTCACAGGTGTAAAAGGATCAGCAAGAAAAAGAACCAATAGAGCCCACATTGCATAGAGAAGGAAAACACCAACGAAGTACTACATGGTCTGCATATTCATTTTGTTTGAAAGGATTTTATATTATTAATCATTTATGATTTCTATTTATCTTGCTTTCTTTTTTTATATTAGGAATACTGATTGCTTTAACAATATCTTTGTGGTTGATATTTTAGTATTATTGTAGGCTTCTACATGTACTCACATATCACACATTATTGATGAAAAATAACTGATTGAACGTTTGAAGATGTTAACTTGATGATCGCCAAAATGTAGAAAGATAATGCAAGATATTAAATTAGTTAATGGATTATATTGTAATTTATGTCAACTTGATATAATCTAATTGGTTATATATATAAGTGTCAAAGACTTCAAAGAATCAGAGAGATAAAGGTTATGCTTTTAGTAATGCATAAAAGTTTAGTTTTCACAAAGTGATAACAGACACCGATGGAAAGTGCACACCGATGGATAGAGAACCCCGAGAGGAAAGTCATAGTGATGCCCGAGAAAGAAACCCAAGAAGCATTACCGATGGACAGAACATCACAGTGTTACCCGATGGAAAGACAACCCCGACGGAGATACCTGAGGAGAACGTAAGTGTTGATCGAGCTAACAAAGAGTTAAACACTGAAAAGAATTGAAGTTCAGAAAAGATAAATGAATTAGCTGGAAAGAGATAAAGATGGAGTTAACTGTTCATTAAACATTGTTTTCATCGACAAGTTTAAATCCAAAGATAAGTGAAAGTTTTAAAAGCAGTTTTATTCCAATTGTCAAAGAGAAATCTACGGGATAAAACTGAAGTAAAGATTTAAAGCAAGAAAGGCTAGAATTGTAGATCATGCCAAGAAAAAGAAAGTAAATAACTTAGAAATGGTCAAATCATGTCTATAAAGAGGCAATATAATTCATTATGAATTAGGGGAGTGAATAAAGAAGAGGATGTTGAAGAGAAACTGATGAAGAAAGACTTCAATTAGACCTGATCAATCAAGCTAAAGAACAAAGCTAATTTTGCGGATACCGAGAAATAGAGAACAACATCACCAAGAAGAAAGAAGTAAAAAAAAAGGTATTGAAAGAAGACATTGATCAGAAATGTATTATGAGCTTACAATAGATCTGAAAATCTACAAAGTTTAGTTGTATATGTGAACAGATTATTTATTGTTTCAATTTAACTATTGGATCAGAAAGTCTCTTAACCAAGCAGGACTTAACAATCCTTTATATATTGATATACATGCTAAGGAGTATCAAAAGGTTTGGTCATGAAGATAGCATAGAGATTCCCGATATCAAGTGACAAACTACATTGGGTTTGGTCGTGAAGATAGAATAAGATTCCAGATATCAAGTGACAAACTATTCTATTTAAATCCTATAACAAGGTCACACCTAATAGTGTGTTTGTAACCTTTAAAATGGTTGGCTCTTCACTGAGCTCACTTCAAAAGAGTGGAAATTTTGGGTTGCCGATCCCAAGTGGTTTTTCCCTTAACAGGGTTTCCACGTTAAAAATCCATGTGTTAATGTGTTTACGAGTCATTACTTTAGTGTTTTTCATTACACATAACTAAATCTAGATTGATTGGTATACACTAAGTAATTTAATGTATTTCGGTAAATGAAAGACTACTAATTGGTAAACAGTAAGAATAAGGTTTAACAGTGAACTCCGAGCAGTAGTTATTTGTTAAGATTATTTCAAGGCATTCATCTTGTAGGACTGAAGATAACTAGAGGCTTAATATTGTGGTACTAAGTTTTTGGGTTGATTTATTGGAATATTTTTTAGGCCACTGATTCACCCCCCCCTGTCAATTATTCTAACAATTATGATATTTTGCAATGATTGGGTTGGTGCATGAATCAAGTCTTTGTGTTGTTGGCATTGACGATATTTCTTAATAAATTATTATGCATAATGTTCCATTGTTAGCCAATAGTAACCCACTTAGAGTAACTTTTTAACAAGGGAATGTCTAGTATAATGTGCCCCACAAATGCCTTTGTGTATATCATATAAATAATTTTTTATCTCCTTATGAGTTTAGACACCTACCATTGAAACTACTTTGATAAAAAGGTATCACCTAGAATACTGAAACAAGAAGAATGTCAAATAAATATTATCTTTTGGGTACTCAATAGATTTGATGGAAGTGTATTGTTATTAAGATAGGTGTAAACATCATGATACCATGGGGGGAATCAGATCCAATGAATTTTCATACTAATTTGGATTATGAAAAATCAAAAGTTAAAATTAAAAGTCGTTCCTCTAAAAATTCACAATGTTGGGTATAATGAGGCATATCCAAGAGAGATCCTATAATAGCCATAACACTAGTAGCCTTGTTATTCACCCTAGGTACTTTTTCAAAGGTGATAGATGAAAAGTACCAATATAAATTGCCTACCATGTTATTTGTGCAAGAGAAGACTAATCAATATGATTTTGGGATAAATTATCCATAAGTAGTGATAAAAAGGATTCCAAATCCTAGCATGTGTTGAGTGTAAGAGTCGTCAAAGTATAAATTCCATAAGTGTGATGGGTTTTGTTTTTGTAAAAATAGGTTTGTTTAGAAATTCTAAAATAATAAGGTGATCTATGTTTACAGGTTCATATTCTAATTGGTTAGCAATGACTTTTCCCTTGATAAATATTTTATCCACATACTCGATTTCAATCTAAATCAATATCATAACCCACTTTTCCATATCTCCTATTCGAGAATAGATTAGACATATTTCAAAGGATCAACTTTAGAGGTGATCTTCATTTGATGACTAAGCATATAATGTGAAAGTTTTTGTGATGTAAAAATAATAGTTAAACATGTTCATTCTATAGGAGTGTAATAAAAGATCATATTCCACCAAAGTGCGGTTGATATAATAGTTATCTCTCTCTCTTTTTGTAGCATCATTTTGTGTGAGAGGATAACCTTATGAAGTTTTAGTGGTTGAGATATACAAAAACAAAGTTTTTCCTTTAATATGTATCATCAACACTATTGAAGTTATGGAGCTTTGATACCATGTTGAATTTTGCAACACAAACACTTGCAAGATCAAACAACAAAACAAGTACACCTTCAAAAAGGAGAGAAACAAGAAAATAATTTATATATTTATCAAGAAGAAAATATTACAAGATGAATTACAATGAATACAATGTATTACCTTTATAAAAAGAAAGTCTCTAAAAATAGGGATAAAAAGTTAACTAGAGCACGATATGCAAAATTGAGCTAAAAAGAAAATTGGAGCTCAAATACACTAAACTAAAATAAATTAGGCTCAACTAAATCTCATCTAAGTTAACTTAAGCTAGTCATACATGTGAAACCATGTGCTCAATTATGCATATGAATATACATGAAAATATTCTTGTGCACATGTACAATTATTTTGTGCAACAATATCAAACGTGCATGATGTAACATGACTATGTATGAAGAAACATAAATGCATGCTCTAACACCTCCCTTAAGTAAAACATAAGGAGAAAAATTCTCTAAGAATGAATGAGTCATGACAACAAAAGGACAAATTAGTTACCCGTGTACAGATCAATGCAATTGTCATAAATGAAGAAAAGGAGAAAAACTTAGTGGGAGAAAAATCCTCTCCAAAAGAGAGAAAGAGAGAATGAGTGTATAAGAAGTATCTAAGAAAAAATCTCAAATTAAAAGGATATGAAAATGATGCAATCAAGGACAGTGGGAACTCATAGAGTCCAACCAATCCTTACGGCTAGAGTTACACAACATAAGCCAAAATAAACAAGAGGAAATGAATTCCAAATTAGCCTCCTTATTATCATATGATCATTTACAATAACAAATGCAAACAGTGATATATTCCAGGCATACAAGCCTGACTATAACCTTCAATATGTTATCTTTTAATACCATCTGTAATCAACAACAAATACAACAAGATAATCTTATGAAATTTGTCCCTTTAGGAACAAATCCATAAGCTTATAAAGCCTTCGTAAACATCAAGTTGGCCAAGAAAGATTACATTTCCCAATGAGGATAAATTGTATTACATAAATAGGTCAGGAAACAAAAATCATAAGGATCTTCATCCAATGCATGAAACATGAATCGCGATCCCTCAAGTAGGTCAGCTAGAAATGTATCATCATTGATAAATGAGTTTTTAAGCTTTGTTGATCAGGAAAAACTTTGTGAGATTAGAAAATACGAAGACTGGCCAGAAAAATGAAGAACATGACATCCTCACCAAGAATATGAAAGATCTCAAGTGTGAAGTAACCAAATGATGTGTGATCCTAGGAGAATGACAATAACAAATCCATGAACACACAGAAAGGATTACAACCTCCGAAAATAAGCACAGAATGATAGCAGGAAGAAAATCCAAGAATGATCAAATACGAAAACAAGAGAATTTATTTTGGGTTGATGTAAGATTGCCAAGATCTCAAGATGCTCCTGCATCAGACACCTAGGGTTATTTTAAAAGTGATCCTCTCACTTTGTTGGTGCCAAAGGAAAACCAAAATGGTCAAACTCAGCCTGAGAAATCCATGAAGAATCTTCCATGGGTTTGTCCTTCCATTTGACAAGATATTCCATGTACTTCTTACCACTCATACTTCTACCAACTCTGCTTCTTAGGATACTATTGTTCTATGTCTAATCTATAACTGCTATTGAAATCTGACTCATGGTACTCATACAAATTTTCAACATTAAAGGTGATATATCCATGTCTTCTGGTAATTTCACTTCATAAGCATCCCCTGAATCAAATCTCCTCAACATCTTACAAGTTCCAAATTTCTTGATCATTGACTTGTTATAAGTTCTAATAGGAAATCTACCTTTCTACAAGTATACCATCACTTCATCTCCTACATGAAATTATTTATGTCTTCACTTCATATCACCTCTCCTCTTATAGTCTTAGTTCATTTTATCCAAATGTTGTCTACCTCCTTCATGTAATGATTTCATAACCTCTACAAAGTCTTCTCCTTCATCAATCTTCTTAACATCATGATTGATATTTCTTAATTCTGCCACTCCCTTAGGATTAAAACTAGTAACTATCTCAAATGGTGTCTTCCATGTGCTCCTATTTATTGAATTTTTATATGTAAACTCTTCTTGAGGAAAAACTAAATCCAATTTCCTAGCTTGTCTCCAACTAAACATCTCAACAAATTTTCTAAACTCCTATTCACAACTTATGTTTTTCCATCAAACTTTGGATGAAAATTAGAACTGTGCTTCAAATTAGCCTTCATCTTCTTCCAAAGTGTTCTCCATAATAGCCAACAAAGCTACTATACCTATCAGAAACAATGCTTTAGGTAATCCATGTAATCTCACAATCTCCTTGAAAAATAAATCAACTACATGCACTGCATCTGTAGTCTTCTTACAATGAATGAAATTTTTCATCTTAGAAAATATCTCCACAACTACAAAAATTGAATCATAGCCTCTTTCTGTTCTTGGAAAACCAAGCACAAAATCCATACTGACATATTCCTAAGGTCTAATTGGTATTGTCAAAGGTTTATACACTCCCACATTCTGGCTACTACCTTTTGCAACTTGACACACTTTAGAATTCTGAATAAAATTTCACACATCCTTCTAAACATGCCACTAGAATTAGGGTGGTCCCACAATAGTGTGTCCCACTTTTTGGCCAACTTTGACACTGAGATCAACATTCAGAGAAAAAACTTCACTTTCGAATACCCGTTGCCGCAAAAATATTAGGAATTTGAAGATGATGTAAACTAGAGACTTTTAGAATTTTCTATCTAGTTTCTAAATATATATTTTTAAAAAAATTAAAATTATTTTTTCCTTCTCCTTCGAAAAGTGGTTTGTGTCAATGTGTTTATGAGTCATTACTTTAGTGTTTTTTATTACACATAACTAAATCTAGATTGATTGGTATACACTAGGTAATTTATTGTATTTCAGTAAATGAAAGACTGTTAATTGGTAAACAGTAAGAATAAGGTTTAACAGTGAACTCCAAGCAGTAGTTATTTGTTAAGATTATTTGAAGGCATTAATCTTGTAGGATTGAAGATAACTAGAGGCTTAATATTGTGGTACTAAGTTTTTGGGTTGATTTATTGGATTATTTTTGAGGCCACTGATTCACCCCACCCCCCTCTCTCAATTATTCTAAAAATTATAATATTTTGCAATGATTGGGTTGGTGCATGAATCAAGTCTTCGTGTTGTTGGCATTGACGATATTTCTTAATAAATTATTATGCATAATATTCCACTGTTAGCCAATAGTAACCCACTTAGAGTAACTTTTTAACAAGGGCATGTCTACTATAATGTGCCCCACAAATGCCTTTGTGTGTGTCATATAATTTATTTTTTATCTTCTTATGAGTTTAGACACCTATCATTGAAACTACTTTGATAAAAAGGTATCACCTAGAATACTGAAACAAGAAGAATACCAAATAAATATTTTCTTTTGGGTACTCAATAGATTTGATGAAAGTGTATAGTTATTAAGATAGGTGTAAACACCATGATACCATGGGGGAATCAGAGCCAATGAGTTTTCATACTAATTTGGATTATGAAAAATCAAAAGTTAAAAATAAAATTCGTTCCTCTAAAAATTCACAATCTTGGGTATAATGAGGCATATCCAAGAGAGATCCTATAATAGCCATAACACTAGTAGCCTTGTTATTCACCCTAGGCACTTTTTCAAAGGTGATAGATGAAAAGTACCACTATAAATTGTCCACCATGTTATTTGTGCAAGAGAAAGCTAATCAATGTGATTTTGGGATAAATTATCCATCTGGAGTGATAAAAATGATTCCAACTCCTAGCCTTCATTGAGTGTAAAAGTCATCAAAGTATAAATTTCATAAGTGTGATGGGTTTTTTTTGTTAAAATAGGGTTATTTAGAATTCTAAAATAATAAGGTAATTTATGTTTATAGGTTCATATTCTAATTGGTTAGCAATGACTTTTCCCTTGATAAATATTTTATCCACATACTCAATTTCAATCTCAATCAATATCATAACCCACTTTTCCATATATCCTATTAGATAATAGATGAGACATATTTAAAAGGATCAAATTCAAAGGTGATCTTCATTTGATGACTAAGCATATAATGTCAAAGTTTTTGTGATGTAAAAATAATAGTTAAACATGTTCATTCTATAGGAGTGTAATAAAAGTTCATATCCCACCAAAGTGTGGTTGATATAATAGATATCTCTCCCTTTTTTGTAGCATCATTTTGTGTAAGAGGAGAACCTTATGGAGTTTTAGTGGTTGAGATATACAACAACAAAGTTTTTCCTTTAATAGGTAGCATCAACACTATTGAAGTTATGGAGCTTTGATACCATGTTGAATTTTGCAACACAAACACTTGCAGGATCAAACAACAAAACAAGTACACCTTCAAAAAGGAGAGAAACAAGAAAATAATTTATATAATTATCAAGAAGAAAATATTACAAGATGAATTACAATGAATAAAATGTATTACCTTTATAAAAGGAAAGTCCCTAAAAATAGGGATAAAAAGTTAACTAGAGCACGATATGCAAAATTGAGCTAAAAAGAAAATTGGAGCTCAACTACACTAAAATAAAATAAATTAGGCTCAACTAAATCTAATCTAAGTTAACTTAAGCTAGTCATACATGTGAAACCATGTGCTCAATTATGCATATGAATATACATAAAAATATTCTTGTGCATGTGTACAATTATTTTATGCAACAATATCAAAAGTGCATGATGTAACATGACTATGTATGAAGAAACATAAATGCATGCTCTAACACCTCCCTTAAGTAAAACATAAGGAGAAAAATTCTCTAAGAATGAATGATTCATGACAACAAAAGGACAAATTAGTTACCCATTTACAAATCAATGCAATTTTCATAAATGAAGAAAAGGAGAAAAACTTAGTGGGAGAAAAATCCTCTCCAAAAGAGAGAAAGAGAGAATGAGTGTATAAGAAGTCTCTGAGAAAAATTCTCAAATTTAAAGGATATGAAAATGATGCAGTCAAGGACAGTGGGAACTCATAGATTCTAACCAATCCATGCAGCTAGAGTTACACAAAATAAGCCAAAATAAACAAGAGAAAATGAATGCAAGATCAGCCTCCTTATTATCATATGATCAGTTACAATAACAAATGCAAACGGTGATATATTATAGGCATACAGGCCTGATTAGAACCTTCAATATGTTATCTGTTAATACCATCTATAATAAAAAACAACTACAACAAGATAATCTTACGAAATTTGTCCCTTTAGGAACAAATCCATAAGCTTATAAAGCCTTCGTAAACATCAAGTTGGCCAAGAAAGATTACATTTCCCAATGAGGATAAATTGTATTACATAAATAGGTCAGGAAACAAAAATCATAAGGATCTTCATCCAATGCGTGAAACATGAATCACTATCCCTCAAGTAGGTCAGCTAGATATGTATCATCATTGATAAATGATTTGTTAAGCTTCGTTGATCGGGAAAAAATTTGCAAGATTATAAAATACGAAGACTAGCTAGAAAAATGAAAAACATGACATCCTCAACAAGAATATGAAAGATCTCAAGTGTGAAGTAACCAAATGATGTGTGATCCTGGGAGAATGACAAGAACAAATCCATGAACACACAGAAAGGATTGAAACCTCCAAAAATAAGCACTGAACGATAGTAGGAAGAAAATCCAAGAATGATCAAATAGGAAAACAAGAGAATTAGTTTTGGGTTGATGTAAGATTGCCAAGATCTCAAGATGCTCCTGCATCAGACACCTGGGGTTATTTGAAAAGTAATCCTCTCACTTTGTTGGTGCCAAAGGAAAACCAAAATGGTCAACCTCAGTCTGAGAAATCCATGAAGAATCTTCCATGGGTTTGTCCTTCCATTTGACAAGATATTCCATGTACTACTTACCACTCGTGCTTCTACCAACTCTGCTATCCAAAATCTTCTCTATTTGATCCATCTGTTTCTTAATATACTATTGTTCTATGTCTAATCTATAACTGATATTAAAATCAGACTCATGATACTCATACAAATTTGCAACATTGAATATAGGTGATATATCCATGTCTTCTAGTAATTCCACTTCATAAGCATCCCCTGAATCAAATCTCCTCAACATCTTACAAGTTCCAAATTTCTTGATCCTCAACTTGTTATAAGTTCTAATAGGAAATCTACCCTTCTGCAAGTATACCATCACTTCATCTCCTACATGAAATTATTTATGTCTTTGCTTCATATCACCTCTCCTCTTATAGTCTTAGTTCATTTTATCCAAATGTTGTCTAACTCCTTCATGTAATGATTTCATAACCTCTACAAAGTCTTCTCCTTCATCACTCTTCTTAACATCATGATTGATATTTCTTAATTCTGCCACTCCCTTAGGATTAAAACTAGTAACTATCTCAAATGGTGTCTTCCCTGTGCTCCTATTTATTGAATTTTTATATGCAAACTCTTCTTGAGGAAAAACTAAATCCAATTTCCTAGCTTGTCTCCAACTAAACATCTCAACAAATTTTCTAAACTCCTATTCACAACTTATGTCTATCCATCAAACTTTGGATGTAAATTAGAACTGCGCTTCAAATTAGCCTTCATCTTCTTCCAAACTGTTCTCCAAAATAGCCAACCAACCTACTATGCCTATCAGAAACAATGCTTTAGGTAATCCATGTAATCTCATAATCTCCTTGAAAAATAAATCAACTACATGCACTGTATCTGTAGTCTTCTTACAATGAATGAAATTTTTCATCTTAGAAAATATCTCCACAACTACAAAATTTGAATCATAGCCTCTTTGTGTTCTTGGAAAACCAAGCACAAAATCCATACTAACATATTCCTAAGGTTTGATTGGTATTTTCAAAGGTGTATACAATCCCACATTCTGGCTACTACCTTTTGCAACTTGACACACTTTAGAATTCTAAATAAAATTTCACACATCCTTCTGAACTTTTCACTAGAAGTAGGGTGGTCCCACAATAGTGTGTCCCACTTTTTGGCCAACTTTGACACTGAGATCAACATTCAAAGAAAAAACTTCACTTTCAAATACTCGTTGCCGCAAAAATATTAGGAATTTGAAGATGATGTAAACTAGAGTCTTTTAGAATTTTCTTTCTAGTTTCTAAATATATATTTTTAAAAAAATTAAAATTAATTAAAATTAATTTTTCCTTCTTCGAAAAGTGGTTTGTGTGAAAAAATAATGTTTTTCAGGAGTGACTGTCACTTGGATTAGCATAATTTTTTTAAAAATATATGATAACTATGTAATTCTTTCGAGGTTATATTTGTAGCTTCAATATCTAAAGGATGCAATTGGTTTCATTCATTTTGGGTCAATATTTCATACTTTATTAAGTTCTGAAGTGACAATAACTGTAATTTAGACATAAGGTCACTTGGATTGCTCTAACTTGATCAGCATATATCGAAATTATTTTTTTCTTTTTTTCATAGAAAGGTAACACAAATACTCTTTTCTTACATATTTTGTCATAATTTGTTTTTCCTAATTTACTATTTTTCCTGAAGTGTCAAAGAGAGAGATTGCTAAATGGCCAGACAACATATATTTAATAAAACTAAAAATAGAAAGTCACAATGAACTCAATATATATGAAAATCATAGTCATTGTAAAGTTTGTTTTGAGTAGCATCATCTTCCATTTGGGTTTAAGAAGATTGGTTTATTTGGTCCTTGATTGAAACCTTCAAAGGGAAAAAATTTGTAGAAATTTGTTGGCTTTGGAGAGGAAGGCCAAATTCAAGGGGTTCACTTGAACACCCCTTCTAGTGAAGAGGGTTAGAGAAAACCCCCTTCTAGCGAACCCCCCATAGAAAATTTGTGCAAATTGCTTGTTTTTTGTTGATTTATAGGGTTCGCTTAAATTAGGTCTAGTTAGAGTGAACCCCCCATTTCATCTAGTTCACGCAAAGGGGTTTTTTCCCTTCGCACGAACACCCCCATTCGATCGAAGGGGTCAAAAATGAAAAAAAAACATCCACGTGATTTTTCTTTGTGCCTAAAAGTGGGACACAGCTTTGTGGGATCACCCAATAGTTTTCACTCACCAAAGCTACTGTCTTATCAATGCCAAAATGTCCTACCAATCCTCCACTATGTCTCTCCTTAATGAGATTATCCCTCATAGAACTTATGGGTATGCACAACTATCTACCTTTGAATAAAATTCCATCCTGAATAAGATAATAGAACCACTCACTTTTGTCTACAACAATAGGTTCTCTACAAGATTTCCAAGGTTCAGTGAAGTATGGATCATTCTCATACAATACCTTCAATTCATCAAATCCCAACACTGCAACCTTCATTTCAGTCAAAAAATTCCTTCTCCTACTCAAGGCATCAACAACTCTATCTAACGTCACACCATTCTTATTTTTCAACACAAATGTATACCTCTGTATAAACTCAACCCATCTCATATGCTTATGATTTAACTTATCTTGGTTGTTCAAGTACTTCAATGCTTGATGATAAGTATAGAGCACAAACTCCCTACACAAAAAATAATCTCTCCATTTATTTGAAAGACTTCTATTATGGCATAAAAATCCTTATCATACACTGAATAACTTCTTTTATCATCATTCAACTTCTCACTAAAGTATGCAACAAGTCTTCCTTCTTGACTTAAGATAACTATGATTGTATTTCCACTAGTATCACAATCTACTTTAAATACCTTATTGAAATCGAGTAAAGCTAACACCAATTGTCTGTCAACTTTTTATTTAGAAATTACAAACTCCTTTGTGCTCCATGTGTCCACTTTAATTCCTTTCTATCTCCCCTCGTGGCTCCATTCATCGGTCCACAAATTGAGCTAAAGCTTCTAATGAACTTTCGGTAAATAACTTACCAACCAATTCAAATGATATTACTTCTCCAACATTCTTCAGTGTAGGCCACTCAACAATGGCTTTCACTTTCTCAATATCCATCTTCAATCCTTCATTAGATATTACAAATCCCAAATATACTAATTCCTCTTTCATGAAAGTACACTTTTTGAGGTTGATTAACAACTTGTCCTCCTTTAACTTCTGAAATACTTGTCTAACATGCATCAAATGATCCTCCTTTCTCTTACTAAAAATCAAGATATCATCCAAATACACAATGAAAAATATACCTAACAATTTCTTCAGAACCTCATTCATTAACCTCGTGAAATTACTTGGTGCATTAAACAATCCAAAAGGCATTACCAACCATTAATAAAATCCTTCATTTGTCTTGAACATGGTCCTCCACTCATCACCTTCTTTGATTCTAATATGATGATATCCACTCTTCAAATCTATCTTGGCGAAATATCTAGCTCCACTCAAACAATCCATAAGATAATCCATCCTTGGAAAAGGAAACCTGTACTTAATTATGATCTGGTTGATGGCTCTAGAATCAGTGGGAATTCTCCATTGTCCATATTTCTTTGTGTATAGTCAGAAAATGGAAGCACTTCCATAGGAGAATAGTTTATCCTTTCAAGTGAGTGGTTTAAGGTCATGACAAGTGCCTCTGAATGGGTTCCTAATCTTGACATGGCTTCCCCCTTGACCTGCCTTTCCAACCTCCATTTCCTAACCTAAATTATGCATTCTGGGTCTCTGACCTGTGATCTTGGGATCTGGAGACAGGGTCGACCTCCTAGGATAGGTTTGACCTCAACCCTAACCTAGGATAGGGTTGACCTCGGCCCTATCCTAGGACAGGGCCGACCTCAACCCTGTCACAAGGTCCAAATCCCAGGAACTTTTGGTTTCTGGGATGTCGGTCTTCATAAAAAGTTTATTCCCACTTTCGAGTCGGCTGTTTCGGGTTCCGAATCGGTTGATTCCTAAATTATATTTAATATAGGTCCTCTCCTAGGGTTAAATGCTTATATGATGATCTAATTATCCTATGTAGGCCTCCTTAGAAGATTGTGCCCTAGTTTCATATATAAGGGAGCTTTCTCTCTCATTTCCTCTAAGCATGAAAAACCACGATCAAGCAATTGAAGTCTTCTAATCAAGCATCAAGCATCCTTATGAAGTGAAGTCCAAGCAAGAAATTAAGCAAGATTTGAAGCAAGAATCCATCATTCTCAAGTATACATTTTCATAAAGGAGATCCATTGGAGGCCATTGAAGGATTCAAGCTAAAAAGTGCCCTTTTGGTGATCTCTCCATCCATCTTCTTCCAAAGCCCTTGTCAAGTTCAAGAATCCATTCAAGACTTCATGTTGGAGATATACAAGCAAGAGATTGAAGACATCCTTCCATTTTACATTCCATATTTTGAAGCATGCTTTTGGATCCACGGATTTGAATCCACCACAAGGACATTACAAGCAAGGTGAATTTGAGTTTTGCTTTGTTATTCTTTATGCAATCTTCAATTACATATATTAAGGTTAATTCCAAAACTAGGGTTTGACCAAGGCAAACCCCTTTCCCCCAACAAACAAACATTTTTCTTGTAGGTACAGGTTTGGGACTATAGATTCGAGGCCAGATCTGGATACCCTTTTCGGATTTCTTTCAGACTGTGCGAACAGGGACACTTTTCGAGTTGAGCAGATTGAGTTGCCAAATGTGGTATAGGGTCAACCTTTTTCATAAGATGACATCGGAACGGAAAAATATTTCTGGGTTTTGTCTGTCTCTCTATTCCGGTTTAGTATCAACTATCAGCATCTTCAGAAACAGACTACAGATCTCATAAAACAA
Organism: Thuja plicata; assembly: GCA_018584345.1. NCBI lineage: Eukaryota > Viridiplantae > Streptophyta > Pinopsida > Cupressales > Cupressaceae > Thuja > Thuja plicata. Next base: position 2,761,783 of record MU225615.1, on the reverse strand, counting down.
CAATCTTTGATCTGCCATTTTGTAAGGTTGGTACTTTCTCCTATTCTTTTCAATTACTGTCATTAATCATATTAATCAATCAATTTATAGAATTTAAGATCCCCTTTCTTTGTCTCTTTCCAAATATTGGATTCATTTGTGTATTAACCCTTTGGGGTT